>APFE030951723.1:0-125078 GCA_000404065.3 Pinus taeda | reverse complement strand
GAACCCGACAAGGGGAATGGCAAAGGGAAGCAGCTCATTGATGCGGATCCCAGCGCCACTGTTGCCACTGCCAAGATCCAGAAGAATGAGCCCGAAGAGCCAGAGGAGGGGGAACGTCTTTTCCACTCACAGATGTGGGTGGAGGGTTCGCCGCTGCAATTCATTGTCGACAGTGGCAGCCAAAAGAACCTTATTTCAGCAGAGGTCGTGAAGCGGTTGGGCCTACCGACTACACCACACCCACAGCCGTACAGTATCGGGTGGCTTCATGAAGGACGAGATCTCAAAGTTCGCCAGCAGTGCGCCTTCCCTACAGCATCAAGCCTTTCACAGACGAGGTATTGTGTGATGTTACACCTCTGGATGTTTGTGATGTATTATTAGGCCAGCCATACTTGTGGAGGCGACATGCTGTGTATGAGTCAAGGGCTCGTGATGTCATTATTTCTTTGGGTGATTCATTATACAGGATACCAGAGGTAGCCCCACCTACTGCCACGTCTTTGATCACTGCTAAGAAAGGCAGCAAGCTCATCTCCCAGACCAGGAAATTCATCTGTATGGTTCACTCCCAAAGTAAGGGGAAGATCGTTGCTACATCCATGACCCCCGCAAAGGGTTCCTCCATGCAGCAACAACAGTAGAGGGATACAGTCATGACAGAACACAGGAACAACTTCTCCTCACCCACAGGGGTACCACATAAGTTTCAGGTGGGCAACAAAATTTGGTTACATCCACAGAAAGAATGCCTTACAAGAGCCCATCAGAAGCTCCGACCACTCCGACATGGTCCTTACACCAGTACCAAGGCTATGGACAAGAATGCTTTGAAGCACAACATTTCTCCATTCCTTCGCTTGCACCGAGTGTTCAATGTGGACCGCCATCGACCATGCTTCCCACCATTTTTGGACACATCAGAGATTGTAGAACAGCTCACCAGTGAGGGAGCTCAACAGAAGCTTCCACATCTCAGGGAGGAACTCAACACAATGGGGACCATTGCTTCCTAAGGGGGGAGGAATGATCCAGGTGGATGTTGGTGGCCACCCACCTATCCCATTTAGACCCCCACAACTGTCTCTTTTAGCTTTTCAGTTTCCGTAATTGTAGCACAATTTACTATTTTTAGCAGTTTTCTCGGGTCCTGAACTTCCGGAGCTGTTTTGAGGCCTTAAACGACGTTTTTTGGGAAATCTGGGGGCAACATAGGTCCATCGACCAGCCCTTCGCAAAGTGGTAGTTCTCGGATAGTTCTTTCTAACGAGCTATCATACGCGTCAAACGGAGATCGTATGCCAAAGTTATGACCCCGGGAAATTGATGTACCAATTTACCCAAAACGGGGCCCACAATTCGGTGTTTCGTCTTCTAGGGGTAGGTTTTGGAATGCGAAGGGTTTTCCATTGTATCTCAACAATAAATAAGCCTTCGAGCCTCATTGTAACACAGTTCAGAACAGTTCAGTGGCATGTAGCCGCACATCTCTTCTCAGAGATAAGCTACTATTGCCCTAGCTGGTTTATTTCCATTTCTGGTTGTAAGCATATTTCGGTATTTTCCATTAATGAAATGAAGCATTATTTCTGTTGCATCTTTGTGTATATGGTTATCTCTGTATTTTATTGCGTTCCTGTTTAAATCCGGATCACTCAACCCAAGTTGTTACAGGGCTTCTAGAGTGTTTGTTCAACCAGGGCTTCCAAGACTAGTAACTCAACCCAAGCTCTTATAGGGCTTCTAGAGCATTTGTTCAACTAGGGCTTCTAGGACTAATAACTCAACCCAAGCTAAGGAAACATGAGAACCAAAATAACAAAGCAATGAAAGTAAACCCACAATCACCATGGCTATCTAGGAAATGGCAAGGCTAGGCAATCCACTATCGATCCAGGCAATCCTCCATGCCAATGATAGATCACAACCAAGAAACCACATGCATGTGCCATGCATGTCAAAACTATTGAATAAATCATACTTGCAACTCGATACCTAAAATAAAATCTGATGTAGTTATTGATGCCAATGCCTTCTTGCACTTTCATGTTCTTCCTTTGCCTTCTTTCTCCAAGAATCCAAGTATGCCACACCCTCCAAGAGTGTTCCAAGAAAACTATAAATCTCCAAGAGTATCAGAGAGAGAGAATAATGAGAGAGCTCTAAAGCTAAACTGACCAAGACTTCACCACTAATCCTCAGAATCCTTTTTATTAATGATGCCTCTATTTTCTTCACTTTCCATTATTTTCCTTCAATTTCCTCCTCACATGCAACCTGTGACATTTCACCTTCCTTTTCTCCTAATTTCCATTATTTTAATAAATAAATGTGACAAAATGCCTTTTAATGCCTTAGCCATTTCCTTTTCCAATTTCCTTAGCCATAAACAATAAAATGAACACCCTAGGATGTCTTGCCCAACATTTAGCTTGGAATAAATGTCCCATCATCCATGGTATTTATATATTTTTACATGGAATTTTCACAATGATTGTTACAGTGACACTTCCCAAGCCAAAATACAACAATTTATTTTTCTTCCAAAAGGGAGTATAAAGCTTAGAGAATCTACATGGAATGACTCTTACTACTAGAAATGTCAACATGAAAATTAAAAGTAGACTCCAAAATTTGATTGTAGACCAAAATTTTAGAGGGTTTTTTAGCAACAACAACACTTGGCGACACATTGGTAGAACTCCAACTTCTCTACCCTTGTCTAATCTTTTGTGTAGAGTCTATTACTTTGGGAAGTATCGATTCATCATGGATTAATCTAGCTTTCCCACTTAACTTGGTTATAGATATAGTCCCCTTCATCTTTTTCTTAGTTGAACACATTCATAAGGCCATTCATATCAAAAGTATTTCAATTTAGGATAAGGGTAATATATTTGTGAGCTTAAGATATTCAAAGTCTTGGTTTTGATCTCTGGTTTTGCTCTGCTACCAGTAGGCTTGTACAAAACCTAGCATAGTCACTATAAGAACACAAGCATTCATTCACTGCCAGTGAACCTAGTCAGTACCCTGGAAAAGTTGCTTACTTCACCTATCTATGTAGGAAGCATTTCTCTTCTTTCACCCTCTATTTATTTTTATTTATAGAATTGTGCAAAGGAACCTATTTATTTCATGAGGTGAAGAGGGATCTTGACATATTGAGAAAAAAAGAGGTCGCTCCTTTAGAGAACTATATATATATATATAATATATATATATATATATATATAGTATATATATATATATATATATATATATATATAGTATATATTAGTATATGAATTTTAGCATCATGTGGTCCTTCTCTACTTGATTGGATTAGTGTGCAAAACACCAAAACACAAAGAACCAAGCATAAGCATGAGCTTCCTAGAATAGGTACTGGTATCATGGTTCTACACAAAGCTCTATTACACAATATTTTGCGACGCCTCCTGCACTTCCTTGAGACATACCCTGAAGCGCCCGAAACATGATTATTATACAGTATACTCATCCATGTATACAGCTTAGAGCCCTCCTTTAACTTTTCTTGGAAAATATCTGGAGATTTCCCTGAAGAAATGGATCTTGAAACCATAAAATGAGGGTCATCGCCCTTATGAAGCTCAAACCATGATGATCACCTGTTGCACCGTATTAAGCTAGCGATGGAATCACTATGTTCCCTTTCATACTCATGATTGTCTCAAAAAGGAAGTTTTCCAAAAGAGGATGAAAATCTTCGTGATCTAGAATCTTCCAGAGTGGCAAGCTGGAGGTGGTTTCGCATAGATGAGGTCGAATCCTCTTAATTTGACCTCTTGGTCGATGTGGGCCTAATCCTATCTTTGGAGAATTCTTAACTCCCTCTCCCAGCCTATAAATTCCTCCTCTCCCATTCCCAAATGGTTGATCTATGTCCATTTGCACCCCTATGCTGAGCTTATGCTTAGAGGCTATTCATTAGACCTGGAGAAGGCATGTTTGGAGATTTTCTTGACTTGGACTTGGATTACCACTCAAGGAGAGCCTTTCAACATCAAGGCTATGGTTTTAAGCTTCCCTTTATTCTTTAAATAATAATGTAGCTGTTGGCTCATCTTCCCAAAATATATATGTTCATGTATATATTGGCTTATCATTCCTAGATCAACGAAGTATGTTATTATTGGATTTTCTATTGGTTTTGGCATTCTTTGTTGTCTCTTGATCACTTGTGTAGGTACATAAGTGCTTAAAGAAGTAGGAACAAGTCCATGACACAAGCGGTTTGAGGATCTCAACAAAGGAAATCAGAATAGCATCAGAGCAAAGTGGGTCATCTCTCTTGTTCTACTTTTCAATTATAATCTACGAAGATGTCTAGTTGATTGTCACTTCAACTGCTAGACCCACTCATTGGGCTAGAGGGATCATCTCTATTTGCAGAGAGGATTAACCTTGTCAACAAAATGGTGACTCTGTTGGGGAGGTTATCACCCTTTCCTTCCCTTCCTTCACATTGTCTTTTGACAAATTTGATCAACCACTGATTTTTAGACTTCATTGCTTGTTTGTAGTCAATGTCACTATCTAGTAGATGCATGAACATTGTTAACTTGCGCTGTTTTTGAAGATTTTGGATTTATTTTTTGTTTTCCTTGACCATCGTGGATTTGAACCTTATAGTTGTGATGATATCATAGGTTTTCTAATTACAGTAGCAATTATCACTACTTTCCTCCTCACTCTCTCATTATCTGATTGCAATTGTTTTTAACTTGGCTTGAGTTTTCTTGAAGTTTGATTAGACTTTTAGGGTTCTAGGTCTTCGAGGGCAACCTTCGTCCACTCATTGGTCTTCCCATAAAAAATCAAAGAACAATTGCTTGTGCTAAAGAGTCTTTGTGTGTTCAGAGATACTTTGCAAATCACTTTTGGGTTCTTATGCCTTAAGTTATTTTCATTAGTGGATATTGTAAAAGTTACTTAAGTTTCATTTGAAGAATGATAGATTACAAATCATTTGTCTCAATGGAATCAAAAGGAAGTGTTTTCTTTGAAGTTTTTCGTGTTTAGAAGTGAAAGTGAAAGTGCTATTATTTTCATATTTTTCGAACCAATTTGAGTTACATTCAAATCGTTGATGTGAAAGAAATTTTCATATTTTTTTGCTTGCTTGCATTCTCTTTTACTTTGCACTAGGTTACATTAGTTGCATTTTGAAAAAGAGAAAAATCATCATTATATCTTAAGGAAAATTTTCTTTAAGATTTGTTTTTACATTGCATTTTCTTATCATATGAAAGATTAGATTTCGTATATTGCATTTAGCATTTGAATATGTCATGGATGCTTTTCTGCATTTGGTTTGATGCATATTTTAGTTATCTTCTTACCTACATAGATAGCTTTCATCGAATTAAAGGATTTCATTTCATCATCTAGTTTGCATTTTAGGAATAGGTAACATCGTTAAGGCCTTGAAATTGAGACATAATTACAAGATCAAATTTAAAATATATCATTTAACCTAAGGAGAATTTGACATTAATGACTATATCTAGTGGTTTAGGTTAGAGATGTGTTCCGCTGTCTTAAAAATTTAGCAGCTATCATTTGCTTCATCATTAGATAGTGCATGCATGGACTTGTGCTCCCCATACCATTGCGTATATAAAGGGAGAACCCCATAGGTTGCAAACCTTTATCCATAGGAAATCAACTATGTCGCCAAGTAAACGTGATACACCAAACACACCATTTAGGGAGATTGGTTGCATGTACGTCAAGTCCTTGGTAAATTTATTTGCTAAAGTGTATATTGCAGTTTAGGGTTACATGGTACTCCTTTTACCTAGATTCACCTGAGCAGTCATTTGATCTTTTCTGACTCTTTAAATTTGAAAA
Organism: Pinus taeda; assembly: GCA_000404065.3. Lineage (NCBI taxonomy): Eukaryota > Viridiplantae > Streptophyta > Pinopsida > Pinales > Pinaceae > Pinus > Pinus taeda. Next base: position 119,201 of record APFE030951723.1, on the reverse strand, counting down.
GATCATAAAGAAACTTGTCCTTTCAAGCTCGCAAAACTATTGAAAGTGACCAAGTCATCTTTCTGCCCTTTTCTCGACTCTTAAAAGATGAAAAGGCAATGTTTTTGTTTCTAAAATATAACTGCCCATGATAAACATGTCGATCCCAAGCAGTTGCTTCTTAAATCAAATTGAGTAATTTCCTTTTAATTTCAATATTGTTAAAGCCCTAAATGAATATTTCCTTTTCTTTCTTGTAGTTGAGGGGAAGCCATCATGGCTAAACCATTGAGTCCATCTCATAGTTCCCCTTTGTTTTCTAATACTGAAGGGTCCTCCCAAGGAGTTCATCCAGAACTTCCTCAGTCACTTGAGGATTAAGGTCTCGAACTTTGAATTGTTCTAAGTATCCAACCTTTTTCTTCTCGTCCACCTCCATCAGATTCTTGGTCACCTCAAGAATATGATCCGAATTCCTCTGATAATCCTATTCAGATCCCTGAGGGTCCATAAGGGCTGGTTATCTATCCACCAAACCCATTGTTTGGTCCTATTGTGATATCTCCTTACCATCCTTATAATCCATATGATCGACCTGGTATTCCTTTGGAGTTATCTCCTCATACATCTCAAGTTCCTCATCACCAATTGTTTCCATATATGGGGTCAGAAGGTGGGATCCCAATCTCCTCTCTGGGTCATTCGGAAATTTCTGCTACCCATACTCCTCCTGTAGATGATGAGCAGGGATATTAGTTCCCTCTAGAAGGATTTCCTTATACAGGAAGAATCTTGTCTCTCTCCTATCCTGAGATTAGTGGACCCATGTTTCCACATGGCTATACCACTTTAGCTCAATTAGTTTTAGACACTCCTAGTGCCTCATCATTGTATCAAAACCCCACCTGGTCTTATAATGCTATGCCTACATTATGTTTGTTCATTCTGAACATGACCTCTCGACCAATTATATAGACTATTGTCACTTCAGTTTTGATTCAATCTACCATTCTGTCTCAAACTATTTCATCATTTCAACTGACTCTTTCAGTTCAACCGACTGTCTCAAGTTAGGTCTCGGTAAGTTCTTCTATCCCTCGATTGAGTGGATAGACTATGCCACCACCTGGGGGGAAAGATTCGAATATTCCTCTCATGTCAGATGAAACCAATGTGAGTGGATTACAAACTCACATGGTTGGAATGAATCAACCTTTTTATGGCATTATTCCTAACCCTGTTGGTCCATTCAGGTTGTAACATCCAATACCAACAGCCATATATGGCTCTAGTCCCATTCCAACAGCCTTATGTCCCATATGGTTCACAATCCTTGGTTAATCCACCTTACATTCCTCAAGCTAGACCTTATGTTTAGCCTTCTCAATCCTCTATTCCTGGTGGATATGGCTAGATCCAATTTAGGAACTATCAATAGCCTCAGGGTATAACCCCAGGAACTGTCTAGCTACCCTTGTAGCAACAAGGAAAACCTTTGCAAGAGTTAGAGCAACCTTTGTAGCTAGAAACTCGGTTTTTTCAACAGTCCTCCCAACCTTTTTCCTCGCAAGGCTAACCTTTGCAGCACCAAGGTCAACCTTTACAACAACAAATTCAACCTTTGCAACAACAAGGCTAGCCTTGGCAGCAACAAGCTCTATATGTGTATCAGCAAGGTTAGCCTTTGCAAGGTCAAGGTCAACCCTTGCATCACAAGGTTCAATCTCCTTACATCCATGGTCAACAAGTTCAGCAACCTTATAACCTGTATGCTACATATACTGCTCATCAACAGCCTTTGGCAAGGCAGTATCAAACCTACCCTAGACTGGATCCTCCTTACAGGTAAGGTAACCCTCAGTGGGGACAAAACCAGATTCCATATGGATAAAATCCTCCATTGTTAGGAAAAAATCCTTACCAACAAGGATGGACTCGGTAGTTTCGGTCTCCTAAAAGGCCCTATATGTCATTTAACATGCAATTGCCTTTCTTGGCTACATTGGAGCTGTCAAATGTCTCGAGGCTCACAAATGATCCCATTCTTCATTTGCCTTACTAACCTCTAGTTCCAATGAAGATTTTGATTGATTGCCCCAAATTCAATGGAAAAGCGAAGGAGGATCCACAAGCCCACATGATGACATATCATCTTTGGTGCCCCTCCATTTGTATTTTGATGATTCTATCCATCTTCGACTCTTTCAAAGAACTCTCATAGGTGTTGTTGCTAAATGGTACATCAAATTGCCTCGAGGTACCTATGGTGACTTCAATTCTCTCACTATGGCTTTCGTCACTCATTTCCAACTACTAGTTCACTATGAAACTAGCACTCCTTTTCTTACGTCCCTTAAGTAAGACACCATGACCCACATTTTCGATCATATCGGACATAGCCATGGGTGGATGTGTTACTGAAGAGGAAGCTATCGCCCATGCCCAATATTTAGACTTGGTCTATTTTCAATCTGGCACATTGTACAATACCATATGCTCTAATACCATCATCAGATCTGATAGCATCCAATTCCCCGGATACACCACTTGTTGACAATGTGATTGGTTCCATGTCTTAGACTCCTGTGAAAGCTTCTTCAAAGTAGAAATCTATCTCAAACACTATAGTTCCAATAATCCCTCCAAAAATTCATCTAGTCCTGGTAAAACCTCTGAGATACATGTTGTCCAGTCTACTGTAGTAGATAAGACCTCTAAAGGTAAAAATAAGGGCAAAGGTAAGGCCAAATTCGATGCCCCAAAACAGGACCCTCCTAAATCTTCTACTGATGATGCTTCTCGAAGAAAGATGAAATATCCTTCCCTCATCTGTGAGGAAGATCATTACACTAAGGATTGTCCCTAACGATCTGAAGTTAGTCACTCACTGAAAGGGACTCTGACTATCTTAAAACAACCTTTCCATCACAGCAGACCCAGTTGGTAGACTAACCTCTTTCATCTCCTTCCTCAGGTTCCCAAGTGTTCATGATGCAAGGTTCATCACCTATCTTGATCGCTACTCGAAATAAGGGCTATCAAGCCATGTCTAAGTAGATGATGGAGAAAGAAGCCACTAATACTCCTTCTACTTCTACTCCTTCCAGTTCTGGTCTACTCCATATTGAGCCCCCTAATAGTGAATCTATCACCCGGCCACCTCCCGAAGGTGTTGTTTGGAAGTCATATTTCAATGTGAATGCTAGATCTGCGAAACATTAGAATATTGTTGAGGATTTAGCTCAAGCACGTTTGACGATGTTAGCCTTGGAGGTTCTTCAATCCTGTCCAACACAATAGAAGTCATTGTTATCTGCTATAGGTGCTACCAATCCTTCTGATTCAAGTCTAATTACTTTTGATCTAGAGAACCATGTACCTCGTCTTCCTCATCAGATTGCATTTCTAATATAGGTCCTTATCAAGGGAAAGACAAGCCATCAAATATTTATTGATGAAGGTTCCTCTACCTACATCATTTTAGTTTCGCGTTGGAAAACCATTGGCTCTCCTCCTCTTAACCAATCTCTGAACAGCTTGGAATCCTTTGATGGTAGAGCTTCACAACCATATGGTATTCTCATGAACTTGTCGATTATGTTAGAAGGAAAGGTTGTTGAATTAGAAGTAGAAGTTGTAGATTCCAATCTCAACTACAAACTTCTTCTTGGGGGAAGCTGGACTCATTCCATGTTCTGTGTGGTGTCTTATTTGTTCCGCGTACTTCGTTTTCCTCATGAAGGAAAAATTGCCACGGTTGATCAATTGTGCTTCTTTTCTTCTGTTTCATTGAACGTTAATGTTCCTTACATGGGAAATACTTGGATTCCTTACGAGAGCATGGGAGTAGGTCTCTTCAAAGACTCTGTTTTAATGGTTACTTTTTCTCTCCCACCTATGAATGTGCATTCATTCAATATGAACTCAGACTCTATGGATCCTTGGATTATCCCTACCGATGATCAAAATGACTCATTTACTGATGCTATTCCTTTAAGTCCATTGGAGATAAATTATCAAGAAATTTTCTTAGCTTCGATGGCCACTTCAGAAATTCATATTATCTTCAGTATGAACCTATACAATTATGTGCCATCTCCCTAGCTAAGTTCTTGGATTCCTCAGATCCTTTGAACAAGACATTCCCCACCGATGAAAGTATCGTGGAGGTGATGTCTCTGGATGAAGTTCCATAGAACAGTCTACATCATCATTCTTCTTTTCTCCCTAGCCTCAATGAGATGCCTTCTTGTCTTGAAGCATATGTTTCTCATTCTCTTACACCTACACTTCATACACCTATCATGGTTCATGAAGTCTTGTTGGAGGGTAATATGGGAACATCACTGCTACAGTGCCTATTTACATTTTCGTTAAACCAATAATGTTTGAGAACATTTGATCCAAATGGAAAATGGCATCAACCCATGGTATTCATCCACCCATGGAATTTACCCATGGTATTGTAAGTGGCATCCACCCATGGTATTGTAAGTGACATCCACCCATTTATTTTCCCATGGTATTGTGACATCCACCAATGATATTCATTCACCCATGGAATTTACTCATGGTATTGTAACCGAAAAATACTATAAGTAATAAGTCACATTTTGTAAAAGGACAGTTTGTTTTCCACAATGTATCTTTTACAGTTATTCTCTATTTTAATAAAAAAAAATCTTTGTGGTTTTGTTTATTGGGAATTCTCCTCTTTTTCTTCTGGCATTTCAATTTTTCAGATATTGGGCCTCTCCCCCAAAATCCATTTCAATATTTTAGATCTTGCAGGCCTCCACCAAGATTTGGATACGTGGTATTAGAGAAGGTTATGATTCCATGGGAATGAGGGTTTGATTCATATATCAATTTCAAATTTTACAGAAATATTCAACATATTTCAGGCATATGGTACGTCCTCCACAGAGCATTTTCTTGCGCCAAGCGGGAAGTATTTTTCTTTTTTCATTTTCTTGCAGTAATGTTTTTTGGCGGTGAGTTTTCAGATAAGATCTAAATTTTTTGGTGAAAAAATTATAAAAAATAATAATAGATCTAGATTCCTTGTGCAAAAATACTCAAATTCAAAAAAAAATCATTGAATCGGAGTTCGGATGAGGGAGATATTGCTAATTTAAAATCAACTATGTTGCAGAAATATTTCTGACGACAATTCATGGACAGTGGATATCCTATCTTTATTTGAAATTTTGGTGCATAATTTTAGAAATGTGATTGTAGATCTGAGATCCTACTGAAATTTTTCTCAATTTAAAAAAAAATGGGTTGAATTTTAGCACAGATGTGGGGGATATCATTGATTTAAAATCAACTATTTTTTCAAAACTTTTGTGATGGCGGAAAAGTTCCAGCACAAATCTGAGATTCTAGAGTGTCCATATAAGGATTTCCAACACATGGTAAGATGCAAAATGGTCCTTATATTTCCAAAAATAGGTTATAATAAATATTATGAGATATATTGACAGAGTTATGTCCATTTTAATGCTAGAGAAATATTCAAAGCGAGCTCCCTTTGGAGACGTTCCCTCCCACCCCGCTTTAGTAGGAACCCACTTCACATTCATTAGTTTCAACATAGCAGCATTTGCCTTGGGTTCCTTGGATATGTGCCCTCCCACCCTACGCTATGTAGGTACCCGCTACTTCATCAACAACCAACATCATAATTATGGGCCAACTGCACAAAATCATTGTCATTAAAGTCCATTTGCTACACCGCACACTATCAGTATCACAGTTGGTCACAAGCATTATAAGGTATCTCTATCATCGGATTTTCATTTTTAATGGTTATGGGTCATCCAAAAATCCACACTTCATCGAAGTCCATTTGCTAGGATGCACACTTTCAGTATCACAGTTAGTCACAAGCATTACAGGGTATCTTTATCCTTGGATCTTTGTTCATCATGGTTATGGGTCATCCACAAACCCACACTTCATCGAATTCCATTTGCTAGGCTAAACACTGTTAGTATCATAGTTGGTCACAAGCGTTATAGGGTATCTCTATCCTCGAATCTTCATTCATCATGGTTATGGGTTAACCACTTAAAACCCTTCTCTTTAGTGGCTTTTCATATTCAACAAAGGCTTCGCAGGAGGGAACTTCGTGCAATGGGTACCATTGCTTCTTAAGGAGGGATGAATGATCTGAATAGAAAATGGCATTAACCCATGGTATTCATCCACCCATGTTATTCATCCACCCATGGAATTTACCCATGGTATTGTAAGTGGCATCCACCCATGGTATTTATCCACCCATGGTATTGTAAGTGACATCCACCCATGTTATTTTCCCATGGTACTGTGTCATCCACCAATGGTATTCATTCACCCGTGGTATTGTAACTGAAAAATACTATAAGTAACAAGTCACATTTTGTAAAAGGTCAGTTTGTTCGACACAATGTAGTGTTTATAGTTATTCTCCGTTTTAATAAAAATATTCTTTGTGGTTTTTTTTATTGGGCATTCTCCTATTTTTCTTCTAGCATTTCAATTTTTCAGATCTTGGCGGCCTCTCCCCCAAAATTCATTTCAATCTTTTAGATCTTGGGGGCCTCCCCCCAGGATCTGGATGAGTGGCATCAGAGTAGGCTATTATTCCATGGGAATGAGGGTTTGATTCATATTTTATTTTCAAATTTTGCAGAATATTCAACAAATTTTAGGCATGTGGTACATCCTCCACAAAGCATTTTATTGCGCTAAGCAGGAAGAATTTTTCTTTTTTATTTTTTTGCAGGAAAGTTTTTGAGCAGCGAGTTTGCGGATCAGATCTGAAATTTTTGGGGAAAAATTTACAAAAAATAAAAACAGATCTGGGTTCCTTGTGAAAAATTACTCAAATCTAAACAAAAAAAAAATCCACTGAATAGGATCCCGGATGAGGGAGATATCGCTGATTTAAAATCAGCTATGTTGCAAAAATATTTCTCACGACAATTCGTGGACAATGGCTCTCCTATCTTTGTTTTGCTATTTTGGTGCAAAATTTTAGAAAACTAATTGTAGATCTCATAATCTCTCGAAAAAATTCTCAATTTCAAAAAAAAAATGGGTTGAATTGGAGTTTGGACGTGGGAGATATCGTTGATTTAAAATCAGTTATTTTTTCAAAACTTTTGTTATGACAAAAATGTTGCAGTGCAAATATGAGATTATAGAGTTTCTATACAAGGATTTCCAAAACATGGGAAGATGAAAAATGGTCCTTCAATTTCCAAAAACATGTTATAATAAATATTCTTATTTATCTTGACCGAGTTATGTCCATTTTAATTATGGAGCAACATTCGTAGTGGGTTCCCTTTGGAGACATGCCCTCCCACCCCGCTTTAGTAGGCACCTGCTTCACATTCATCAGTTTTAGCATAGCAACATTTGCCTTGGATTCTTTGGAGATGTTCCCTACCACCCCAAGCTACGTAGGCACCTGCTACTTCATTAACAACCAACATCACGGTTATTGGTCAACTGCACAAAATCTCGGTCATCGAAATCCATTTGTTAGGTTGCACACTCTTAGTATCACAACTGGTCACAAGCATTACAGGGTATCTCTATCCTCAAATATTTTTTTTTTCATGGCTATGGGTCATCCATAAACCCACACTTCGTCAAAGCCCATTTGCTAGGATGCACACTGTCAGTATCACAGTTGGTCACAAGAATTACAAGGTATCTTTATCCTCGGATCTTCGTTCATCATGGTTATGGGGCATCCACAAACCCACACTTCATCAAAGTCCATCTGCTAGGCCGCGCACTATTAGTATCACAGTTGGTTACAAGCATTACAGGGTATCTCTATTCTTGGATCTTCATTCATCATGGTTATGGGTTAACCACATAAAACCCTTCTCTTTAGTGGCTCTTCATATTCAATAAAGGCTTCACAGGAGGGAACTTTACGCAATGGGAACCATTACTTCATAAGGAGGGAGGAATGATTCGAAACGGAAAATGGCATCAACCCATCATATTCATCCACCCATGGAATTCACCCATGGTATTGTAAGTGGCATCCACCCATGGTATTGTAAGTGACATCCACCCATGGTATTTGCCCATGGTATTGTGACGTCCACCCATAGTATTCTTTCACCCTTGGAATTTACCCATGGTATTGTAACCAAAAAATACTATAAGTAACAAGTCACATTTTATAAAATGATAGTTTTTTTGCCATAATGTAGCTTTTACAGTTATTCTCCAATTTAATAAAAAAAATCTTTATGGTTTTATTTATTGGGAATTCTCCTATTTTTCTTCTGGCATTTCAATTTTTCAGATCTTAGGGGCCTCTCCCCCAAAATCCATTTTAATTTTTTAGACCTTGGGGGCCTCCCCCCAAGATCCGGATCAACATTCATATTAGGTTTTCCTATTCTCTAGATGAGATCATGACTTATACTCAACTTTTTAAAGAATTCATGATGACGACAACGGTGAGTGTAACTGATACCACTATTGTTATGGTGTTAGTTCAAGATGACAATGATGGAAATGAGCATATGGTTTATTATCTGAGTTGGAATCTTCTTGATACTGAGTATTGATATGCTCATGTCGAGAAGCTTGTGTTGGCACCAGTTCATTCCGTCCAAATATTTCGACACTATATCATTTTACGGAAAACCACCGTGATTTCTGATTGCAACCCCATGACATATATTGACTCGCCAGTTACTGGGGGGAAAATACTCCAAATGGATCGTGATCCTATAGGAGTTTGATTTGGAATTTACTGTTGCCAAATCAAAGAAATCGCTCGTCTTTGATGAGTTATTCTGTGCTCTCCTGTCTACAAGCTCACCAACTGATTTTATTGAGAAGCTACCCATTGACACTCTATTTCTAATCAGCACTCTTGACCCATGGTATGGAGACATTATTGTTTATCTCCAAACCTAGACTTTCCGATATAAGTTGTCCCAATTTGACTAACCATATGTGACATCAGTCCAAACCCTATCAAATCATTGGTGATACATTGTATCAAGTCGGTGTGGACTCTATCCTTCACAGATGTCTCACTGTTGAATAGTTTGAGCGAGTCTTAAATTATTGCCACTCTGGTGCCTATGGTGGTCATTTATCTGGATATGCAACTGCTCAAAAAATCCTCTGCATCTGTTATTTCTAGTCTTCTATCTTCAAAGATTGCATTCTAGATGTCCAAAAATGCCATGAATGCCAAATTTTCAACCGCAAGCAGCGCACCCCACCCTCACCCCTACACCCAGTAATTATTGTTGGCCCATTTTCCAAATGGGGCATTGATTTCATGACATGTAACCCTCGCTCAGTCAGGGGGCATGGTTATATTATCATCCCCATCAACTATTTTATGAAATGGGCCTAGGCGATGCCTACATACAATGCTAATGGTATTACTATTTCCCAGTTTCCTTTTAACCATGTCATACCACGTTTTGGTGTCCCTCAAGTTATTGTGACTGACCATGGATCACATTTTCATCAGCACATGATGGCAGAGCTAACTTATCAATTGGGCGTTCGACATGATATCTCAACTCCTTATTATCCACAGGCCAATGGCCAAGTTGAATTAATCAATAAGGTTTTGATTAATATGCTTCAGCGTACCGTTGGGAAGCACAGAAAGGATTGGCATTTAATGTTATTCTTAGCTCTTTGGGATTACAAAACTTATGCTAAGATGACCATTGGATTCATTCCGTTCCAATTGGTGTACGGTTTAGAAGAAACTCTTCCAATTGAATGTGAAATCCCTTCACTTAAGCTAGATATCAAACTTCTTCTGAATACCTCACCTAAAGAGGAGTGACTACTATATATTGAGAGACTTAACGAGACTTGTCACATTGCTGCGATGGACATCGAACCTCAAAATAAATGAGTAAAAGGTCATTTTGACCAAACCATTTCTCCTTGCACTTTTGTTGAAGGTGACTTGGTCCTTCTTTACGATCAAGCCAATGATAAATTGGGGGTAGGCATGTTCGAACTCATGTGTCATGGACCCTACATCATCAAACGTGTTTTACAGAAAGGTGCCTATGAGCTATGCGATTATAAGGGAAATGCATTCTCACAAACCCATAATGGGTTGTATCTCAAAAATTATTATGTGTTAAATTCATGTAATAACTTTTGTACATTAGTGTGTTAATTCATTAGTGTGCATTTTTTATTTTTGGTGTGTTTGTTTGATTTGCAGACATATGTTTATCTGATTACCTTGTGTTCCACTCAGTTTGTAGACATCATTAGGTCATTACATTAGTTTTGTTGATGGTTCTTGTAGTAGCACACAGAACCTCTCTTCCGCATCATGGGTACTCTATGACCCTAATGGCGAGATGATTAACTTAAAAGGTATCTGCCTTGGTCGAAAAACCAATAATATTGTTGAATATAGTGCAGTTATCGAACTCTTGTCAGAAGTAGTTTCTCTTGGCAATAGGGATTTAGTTGTTAAGTTGTATTCGTAGTTCATTGTGTTACAATTAAACAATCATTACTCAATGAGAAATCCACAAATATTGCGTGTGTATCTACATGTTAAATTGCTAGAAAGAAATTTTTATTACATTACATATCAACATATTCCACATAATTTAAATACATTAACCGGTGCATTAGAATTTTTTTTTCTTGATAGACATTTGCATCATTTGTAAAACTGAATCATGTTATGAACACATAAGTAGAAATTAAAACATGCATATATATATATATATATATATAGATATATATAGATATAGATATAGATATAATATAGATATAGATATAGTATAGATATAATAATATATATATATATATATATATTATATATATATATATATATATATAGATAATATATATATCTATATATATAATATAATATATATATATATATATATATATATATCACGTCTGTCATAGTGTTTACATCAAAATGTCAAAAAATAGAGTGTTCTGGGACACTTGGCTTTCAAAGCCTACAAAATGTGTAAAAGACTAGATAAACTGTCAAACTGCACGGTGCTTATGGTAGCACAAGACCACCCTGATCACTCAGCCTAGCAGTCAATGTAGTCTTGTAGAGACTCCCACAGTATGTCTCTACCAACACAGTGGAACATCATCGATAGTGGCATAATCTGGAACCCATAGATTGATTGCCTCCAAATTTCACTCCATGTCAGCTAAGGGGTTAGCCCCTTCCTCATAGTCCACACTCACCATCGGATGAGCATCTTGTCATGCCATGGGCAACATGCCTAGTGGTATCTCTTGTCCCACATCTGCACATTTATCATAAGTTGAGTCTCAGTTTACACTTTTATAAAAATCATAAAACTTGAAAAAAATCCAAAAAACAAGTTTTTACCTACATCAGTCCACTGTTCACATGGTGGCAGAGGTAGATTTGGATCCCCCTTGAAATTTGTGCCAACATAATCATAGTCATCTACCATGATTATTTGGCATTCAAGCCAAGTGAAGAACTGTGGTGGATAATGCATATGTTGACCCATGCCTCCTCAAGGCATGAGCTGGCTCCATCTCATGAGCCTCGGATCTCGGGGGGCAGGATGTGGTACTTCTTCCCACTGATACCAGAAGAGTGGCACTCGCTCCAAAACTAAGGTCACCAATATAGAGCCGAACCCAAATTGCTTCAGTGTTCGTGCTTACCATTGGTCAATTGTTGCTTCATGTTTGCCAACATGCCTCCACACTAGTTGAAGATGGTGGGGGTCAAACATGCGATAGAATACTGAAACTAAGACGTTGAAGCCTCATGCAAAGCTTGTGTGCTAGATACATGTGCCATGGTGAGAAAAATTGTTATCAAGATGAGGTTTTTGGTGATTATTTCTATCTTCACCTTACCTTCGTTGGTTATCTCAGCACCAGGATATTATCTCTCGACTAGACTCCTAGTATTCTCACCTCCTTGGCAAGATCCAAAGACTTGAACTTTTTCTCCTAGGTGAGATAATCCCATGATGAAATAGATGTCCATCTCCTCAAGTTCCGATTCTTACCCTTTTATGATGAATCTAATCAGATAAGGTAGTAGCTCCATCTTGTTAGAGTCGGCTTGGTCAAGTCCTCCGCCAGGGATCAAAACTCTTTATGCATTTCATGATTAGGTGTCCCGCTCCTCTCTCCCAGTTTCATTTCTCTAGGGGCATGCCATGACCTGACGGAGAAAGTCATGCTAATCTGTTTCCCTCGTGTCTGGCCCGTTGTTGGTTCAGGTCTCGGTCTAAAATCAACGAAATTCATGATAGTCAAGGTCTGGTCCTATTTCAGGACAAAGTCATTTTTTGTTTGAGTATAGAAATTCATTAGTTTGGTCTTTGAAAAAACATGACCAGAACCTAGCCATGCAGGCCAGAGGGCGATCTTATACACCTACAGTGCAGAAAGCTTCATCATCACCACAAGAGACATCGACTCTTCTTCAAAACGTTGTTTTGAAGAAAAGTCAAACAAGGTCAACCATGACAAAATTTTCCAAAAATTGACAGTTGACATTTTCAGATGCAGTCAAGGATTTCAAAACCAGATGCTCCGTCACACCATCCCTACAAAGATGTGCCAAAGATTTCATCATTTGAGCCAAAATTTCAAGGAAAAAGTGAAAACCAGGGTTTTTAAAGGTCAATGAAAAAGTGCAAAACACAAACATTAGAAAAGGGGTTTTTGAAGAGGAAAAAATCAAACCAGTTTCTCCCAAGCCTATAAATACATATTGTGGCCCAAAGTAAAGCAATTGTGCCATTGGAGACTTGGAAATACATTGCAGAAGGTGGGAGAGTGAGATTGTTGAGAGTTTGAGTGAGTTGGGAGGTGACTTGGGAAGCGCGGCGCACACAGGCAGGAGCGCGGCGCACTCACTACGTGCGACGCATACACAGCTAGCCCATCGTTGAACGAATACATGGGCACGGTGCATATAAGGCATGCAGCGCACTGGGACAAAACGCCTAGAACGTGCCAAATCACTTCCAAATTTTGGGGAAGCCTATCAAACTGAAAGGTAGGCTCTTAGAAATATTTTTTTCATCAAGTTTTATCAAGGATATGGTGTTTGTGAAGAGGTTGAATGTCACCCAAAATACATAATGTCAACCATGAGAAAATCATCAAGAAAACGAGGGTTGGGGTTGTAAATTTGTGTTGATATTGCCAAGGTCTCACTCCACTCCCATATTCCCCTCACCTATCATTTTTTTTTCACCATCCCTTGTCATTTTTCCTAAAACCCTGCCCTAAGTCACTACCAAACCCTCTCCCTATCCCTCTACTATTTGGTTAAATCCAAGTCACCACAAAATCCGCTCATTGTGCAAGCCAAGCTGTGGGAGAGGAGTGCATGGTCAAAGAGTCAAAAGAGTAAAGATTGGGAGAAAATTTGAGTGTTTTCATAGCGTGCGGTGCACACACCAAAGAGCACGGTGCACTCACTGTGTGCGGCACACACAGGGCCAGCCCACTGTGTAAATATAACCCCAGTGCGGCGCATACCCAATGTGCGACGCACTGGGCAGAGCGCACGGTGCACAGAAATATAAGGCCCAGAAACTATCCAATCTGCCTAAAAACTTTTGGATGCTCCTCAAATTTGAAAGGTAGACCATCTACCTCAGTTCTTGCATCAAAATTTGAAAGGGATAGCATGGTGGTAGGGTTATAAATCAAGTGCAAACATCTTTATAAAGCCAACAAAAGAGAAACAAAGGAATCATGATCCTAGGGTTTATGCTACAGTGACAAGGCTGCCAATATGTTTCAAACCATAATCCATCAACACCATACTCAAACACTCCCAAATCCCTGATAAATTTCTCCTTTTAAACCCCTATTCCACTTTTCATCATTCCCCTCCTAAACTTCCCTGTTTTATTGTCCCCTTGGTGACAGATTTGCAGAGCATCTATCAATTCAGTGGTTTCAGAGGGCAGCAAAGAAATTCAGGGTACAAATAGTAGAAATGGCATCAGAGATTTCATCAGATTATGAAGGGGAAACCCACAGTGATACAACTTCAGGGGAACAGGCTCCCCAGAGACCTAGGAGTGGCAGACATGTCAGGGATGAACCAAACATCCTCATTGAGCTACAGGCATGTCCTCTCACTATGTCTTGTTTCCAGCACTTGGCATGTTTCGAATTTTGTCAGAGGGTGCCAAATGTTAGAATTCATCACGAGTTGGCCCACCTCTTTGCACTTCACCTGCATGGAGGGCAGTCTATCTTAGCAGGAATCACTTTCACATTGACACCCAAAACCATATCAGTGGCAAGAGGCATACCGAATGTTGGAGAATAGTGGCACAAGAAGATGAAGGTGGAGAGGGAACTTTATGAGCCTTACATAAAGGCCGGTTGTTTGAGTCAACTCACGAGAGTTTTCCCATTCAGATTTTTGAGAGATGATTATGTTCTACTCATGAGATTGATCATGAAATACTTCAGTTGTGAGGGGAGGTTTTCTCGCATTTATGCCTATCACATCAGGTTACTCATGCACTTCACCAGGGTGTGGATGATGAACCTCCCATTTTTCATTTGCGGAAACATAGAGAGGATGAGAAAGTTCATGTAGCACAAGACCTCTCGGCAATAGCTCAACAGTCTATATCACTTTGCTCTCATCCAGATTTTGGTGGATCATTAGTTGGGATTTCAGGGCATTACCTGGGAGGACTTCATATCCCGTGACTTCTTCAGCACTCCACAGGCAGTATCAGAGGCAAAACATGAGATAGGTGGTCCTTCTCATTAGCATGAGCGCCATGAGACCACTGTGGTTCCATTTTCCGTCACATATCAGAGAGGCTATCCGAAAGGCACCAGGCCTTTGTTTCCAGTAGCAAAGCGAGTGTTATCTCCACCCGGGGTGGAAGGGGCCTCACTTCCGGCATCGACTACACAAGTATTGGACAAGGGCAAGGAGCCCGTGCATGATGAGGGGCCATCAGGTAGACAGGAGACCGGTGTCATCCTCATTCCTGATGAAGAGACAGAGGCAGAAAATGCCAAGCTTAGAATGACCATTCAGGAGTAGGATATGGAGATCAAAGACTTGATGCTAAATTTTGAGAGGGCTAGATGGGTCATCGACTATTTAGAGCATAGGAACAAAAAGTTGGAAGACCATCATGTGATCATGGAGCTACAGAACATCCGTGAGGATCGCCTAACTGCCCAACAGAGGAGGATTGAATTGACTTCATTAGAGCAACAGGTTATGGATAATTGTGAGTATGTTCTTGAGAGATTCAACATGCACCTGGACAAAATGTTGAACAAGGCTGACAAAGACAACACACTGCTGAGACACATGGCTCATCATTACAGGGCAAGGAACTTGAGTTTGAGAGCCCGAATAAGGATTTTGAAAGAAAAACTGAGGAAAGCCACAAAGAGGGAAAAAAGGAGAAAAGAGAAAGATAGGCTCAGGATCTTGGCTAAGGCTTCCTTGACTCAGCAAAGCACCCCATATAGAAATTCCTGCCCAAATCTCAAAAAATTTGGGCAAATTTTGGTCACAGGGATATTTTTTGGGCGAAAAATAGGGATAATGTGCACGACGCTAAAATTCTAGCACTCCAATTGAAGAAAAGTTTACATTTTTGGATTCAACATTGAAAGTTACATCTACTTATGTTCGGGCTAGAAATTTTGATAAGTTTTGGGTCACCTAAAGGTCAAAAAACGCCAAACAATGGCTTTTCTGCCACCTTTTGGACACACAGAAAGCAGCCTTGGGAAAATTAAGACTTGGAGGAACAAATGAGCTTCAAATTTAGAGATTCCAGTGGGGTTAGAAAGTAGACAGACCAAGCTTTCCAACAAGCCCACCTGGGCACATTTTGGACACCTAGAAGTGCTGCAAAACAGGTCCCAAAGTAGCGCAACACACAGAGAAAAGCCCGTTGCGCACATAAGAAAAATTGCCAATTTGCTTCTGTTTCGTGAATTTTTGGATCGCGAATTCTCCAAGTGGGCCCGCTCATTTACGCTTCAGTTTTTTGGCACCAGAAGCAGCATTTAAAATGTTTTTTCTCCATATTGGCTTCTATCCAAGTGGCGAAGGAAGGCAAACAGTCACCCAAGCCATTTGTCATGTTTGTAACGCTGCACCTATAGCTGATGGTTGGCTCTTCAGCTCCATTTTGTAATGATTCGAGTAACTCCCCAACCTGTGGGAATTCTATCTCTTCATGGCACATTATATATTGTATGCAAGCTATTTGCAAAAGTTGGTTGGCTTGTAACTTCTGGGAGACTGTGGTAAAGAAACTTTGTTTCTGCATTGTAATATTTTTACAGAGAATTAATGAAAGGCAGCGGCTCTGTTTCATGAGATTCTTGTGGTTGTGAGTATAGCAAGTGTTTCTCTTACGTTTCATATGTATCTTGTTATGTTATGTATTCCATTTTGCATTCATTTCTAGTGAAATTTTTCGAGTGAGATCAGGTAGAATTCAATTCCATTGCTCTAGCTGTGGGAAAATTTCATATACAATGTTCATTCTTCTGCTTGAAAAGGATTCATGTTGCCCATGCCCTTTTCAACTTCTTAATCATTCTCTCCATTTCTTTGTTATGTTCCATAGTTTCATTTAGTATCCATTTCTGGTGAAATTTTTCGAGTGAGATAAGGTAGAATTCAATTCGATTGCTCTACCTGTGGGAAGATTTCACATACAGTGTTCATTCTTCTGTTTGAAAAGGATTCATGTTGATCATGCCCTTTTCAACTTCTTAATCAATCTTTCCATCCCGTTACATTTTAAATTAAATTGCTATGCTTTCAGCCTACCTTGCCTCACGAAATAATCTCTGCCTTCATTTTAAGTTCTCTATTCATTAAGGTCCAGTGGTCCTCCTATAACCTCCCAGAAATACAGTCATTCACGAAATCACTCTCATTATTTTCATTTCCACTTACTAGCCTAAGACAAATATTTCATTATAAGTCATCTCAGGTCATTTCATTTACTTATTCACTGAGTGTGACTCGGAGAGAGCCCTCTCCTATTCTGGTAGGGATAGCTACCAAACTGAGCGTGGTTTGTGGTTACCCTGAATTTTGCCTTCCTTCAGCCTAAGGCAGAATTAGGTGCTAACATAGTGGTGAATTCGCTGGGGAAGACTAAGTTTGAAATCAAATCCCCTTGTTTCTTAATAATTTTAAGCTCCCGGATGATGAGCTTAGGATCAGAAAGGCTGAGCAAGTTGGTTGTGTCCTGTGATTTTTCTCAATAGCACGCTGGCTTCGAGACGATATACCAGAGCCAATCCAGACCTGGATCCTCCTCATATCTTTGAAAACCCCAATTTGATCCCCAGGCTCCTTCGGCAAGAGAGCACCATAACTCCCGTGTTCAAATCCCATTCATGTCCCGACATTTTTGAGTATCTTGAAGAGTTGGTGTTTGACGATCGATTCGAGATATCATTGTTTGAATCTAAATCCAAAAAGGCTATTGATTACACCGTTCCTGATCCGCAATTTCTTATAGATCTTGAGAGAGAAAGAGCTAACATATTAATTGATAACTACATTGCCACACAGCCTCAAAATCCAAGTACAAGCCCCTTGTAGACTGTTCACACTCCTCCAACACCCCCAAGGCCAAATCCACCAAAAATGATGGCTGCCTATTTTGTACCCCTTGTTCTGCCCCAAGTTCTAAATGATATGCCCGCTGATTACCAAAGCAAAATCCCATTCTTTGATGGCTCTCCTAGCAGCATTACTGCGCGGCAACACGTGGAGCGAATGACAGACTTCTATGAAATTTATGATATCAATGTATAGAACGTGTTAATGAGGCTCTTTGTACAAACATTTGTAGGTGAGGTGAAAAAATGGTTCAGAGGTTTACCGGCAGCAAGTATCGCCACCTTGGAAGACCTACATAGAGCATTCGTGAACCGTTGGGAAGTGAAAAAGAACCCTCTTCAAATTCTGTCCGAGTGCGAGCAAATCAAGAGGAATGCTGGTGAGTCAGTCCAAGATTATTGCATGAGATTCAATGCAATATACAATGAAATTCCAGATGATCTAAGGCCACCCGTGAGACTAGCCATGGTGAAATTCCCTGATGGTTTTGATGCTGATATGGCTTATCAATTGAGAGAAAGGGAACTAGCCAAAATGGAAGACATGCAGAGAACTGCGGTCAGCGTTGAGGCGAACCTGCTGTCCAAAAGAGCTAGAGCAAAAGCAGAGAAGAATACCATTGCGAAAGAAGAATCTTCTGCAATAGATCAGCTTCTCAAAAAAGTAGAACAGATGTTTGAAAGGGTAAAACTTGACAAGCCAGAATCACAAGTGAGGAATCCCAACTTTCGTGGTCAGCAGTAGCCATAGTATAGGATAAGACAGAGAGATCAGTGAACTCAAGAGCAGACTACACAACAGCCGATACAAACACCTTTGCAGCAAAATTTTGTTCATGGGCTAGAGTTAGACGAGGATGGGAATGTAATAGGCAAAGAAAACCATCTCTTTACCCCAGATGACTTGCCTACTTACATTACCGAAGAAGAAGAATGTGCAGTGAGTTCAGCTACACACCAAGACACTGATTTTATTCTAGCTAGTGACAATGTGTTGGAAGAAGAATCAGAAGAATATCAAAGGGGGTATATGAATGCTCTGTTTACACAACAACAACGATATTCACTTAGAAACAGAGATGTGCCGGCCATACCAATTTAGAAAAAGAGGGAGAGTGAAAAAACAAAGAATGATTTATCATCTACACAAAGAAAAGGAAAGGAGGCGGTTGGTCCAGAGAGTAGCAAATCAAAATCTGCAGAGCAATCACAGCAACCTGCCACCTCAAAGGAAGAACAAAGGAAGGAGATCCCAGTCAAGGAGGTAGAAAAAAATCCCACCTTTAGCCTAGAGAATGAGATTTCTAAGTTAAAGATATCCATCCCCCTGACTGAAGTAATGAAGAACAACATTTATAAAGGACAGATTTCTAAAATGTTGAATTGGGACCCAATGTCCGACATGGTAAATGTAGAAGAGGATCAGCCTGAAATGATTTTTGGACCAGCATTAAATGGTGATTCTCGTGACAATGAGGTGCCCCCTTTCTAATCAGTTTGAGGTTGCATGATTTTATCTTACATAATACCATGTTCGATTCTGGAGCATCTCACAATCTCATGCCCAAGGCTATCATGGATAAGCTTGGTCTGGATATCACTCAACAATATCATGATCTTTATTCATTCGATTCCAGCAGAGTAAGATGTATAGGTCTCATCAAAGACTTGGTTGTGAGTTTGGATCAGCTTCCTATGAAAAATGTCCTGATGGATGTGGTGGTAGTAGATATTCCTCCAAGGTTTGGCATGCTTCTTTCCAGGTCTTGGGTAGCAAAATTGAAAGGGACACTACAGCTGGATTTCTCCTATGCAACAATCCCAGTGTTTGGACAAATGAGGAAGTTATATCAGGAACAAAAGATGAAATATATGATCACAAGCAAGGAGAAACCGATAAATCATCCCATTAACTATGTACATACAGATTTAAAGTCTTTTGTTTTGTTTTCAGATAGTTTAAATTAGATAGATAGTCATATGGTAGAAGCAGATGACATTCCAGAGATAACAAAAAATTTTAGAGAGATTTTGAAAAAAGAAAGACAAGAAAAGCAGCAAAAGATTGGGCAGACAACTGAAAATGATGGGCAGCAAGCAGACGAAGCACAACAAACTGATTTTCACCACTTACAAGAGGAGGAAGAAGGCCTATGGACCATGGATTTTGATGGAGCAGTAGGGAATGATGGAGTTGGTATTGGAATTTGGGTACGCAGTCCTTTATCCACCCCAAAAAAAGTACCTAGCAGCGTGAGAGTTTGCTCCTACAAGATGGCCTTCAAATGTTCCAATAATGAAGCTGAATATGAAGCTCTGGTTGCTAGCCTGAAAATTCTTAGAAAGCTTAATGCAAAGAGGAAAATTCTTAAAAAGTTTAATTCAAAGAGGATTTCAATATATGGTGACTCCGAGTTGGTAATAAAATAGGTCAGAGGTGAATATCAAGCAAAATATCCTAGGATGCGGGCCTATCGAAATGCAGTTTTGGACATCTTGAAGCTGTTTTCCGAATACACTTTGACATGTGTGCCAAGAATCAAAAATAGTATTGTGGATGCTCTTGCCAAGGCAGCGAGCAGCTTGAAAATCCCCATGAACTCCAACAATAAATTTGAAATCCATGTCAAGCACCGTCCAACCATTCTAGACAATCAACGATATTGGCAAGTATTTCAAGATGACGAGGAGATTAAAGATTTTCTTCTCAACAAAGGCAAGTTCAAAGAAACCTCAATCGATGAGGAAAATGATGAAGACAAAGGGAATGGTATAGATGAAGTGCAAATCAATCAAATGGATGTAATGTAGCTGAAGAATAACATCATTCCTAAAGGTTTGATACCTCTAGAAGAACTTTTTGATCAGGATGATGTTGCCCGCAAGCCAACTTTGCAGCCCACGGAGAAAGATGTGTTTTATTGGGACTATTCGGATTTGAAGACCTATGATACAAATATCATTCAGCACACCATACCTATCAAGCCCAATAAAAAACCATTTAGATAAAAGCTGAGAAGGATCAATCCAAAGTTGTTGCCATACATTCTACTGGAAATAAATAAGAAGAGCTGGAACAAGAGGTTGGTTCATGTGCTTTGGGCAGATAGGATCACTCACAAAAAATCCATTGGTATGTCACCATTTGAGATTACTTATGGAGTGGACACAGTATTTCCCGCTTCTCTTGCTGCCCCGGTGATCAAACTCCTTCAGGAGGCTGGCAGTGAGGAAGATCCCATGCAGAGAAGGCTGAATCAAATGATCCACTTACAACAAACAAGAGAAGAAGTCTTCAAGAACACATCCAAATTGTAAGAGAAAATCAAGAAAATTTATGATAGAAAGGCAAATATAGATAGATTTCAGGTGGACGATGTAGTGCTGAAATGAGATGCAACAAACGAAGAGAAAGGCAAGCACGGAAAGTTCGAAAATTTGTGGAAAGGTCCTTTCAAGATCGCAGCATACAGGGGTCAGAATGCGTTCCTTCTAAAGGAAATAAATGGAGAAGATTGTCGTGGAGGGCCGATCAACGGTCGACTGCTCAAACGGTATCACTGTTGATCTATGAACGCTGCTTCCACTGTCATTATAAATACCATTTTTATTTCAATTTGGTTTCAGTATGTACAGTCAGTTTTGAGTTATTCCAATTTTCAAGTTTGAGTCAATTTCTTGGTCACTCCAGTTCTATAAATAAGTCAGTGTCTTGTGCTATTTATCAAAATGATGACTCCATAGCCCAATGGACCAAGAGGCACTGTCTAGCTCCTCCAGAGATCTACTGTTCTTGGCACCTCCAAGGAGCTACCATCCCCCATTGGAGCCAATGTTAGAGTCGGCTTGGTCAAGTCCTCTGTCAGGGATCAAAACTCTTTATGCATTTCATGATTAGGTGTCCCGCTCCTCTCTCCCAGTTGCATTTCACTAGGGGCATGCCATGACCTGATGGAGAAAGTCATGCTAATCAGTTTCCCTCATGTCTGGCCCATTGCTGGTTCAGGTCTCAGTCTAAAATCAATGAAATTCATGATAGTCAAGGTCTGGTCCTATTTCAGGACAAAGTCATTTTTGGTTTGAGTCTAGAAATTCATCAGCTTGGTCTTTGAAAAAACATGACCAGAAACCAGCCATGCAGGCCAGGGGAGATCTTATACACCTACAGTGCAGAAAGCTTCATCATCACCACAAGAGACATTGACTCTTCTTCAAAACTCTGTTTTGAAGAAAAGTCAAATAAGTTCAACCATGACAAAATTTTCCAAAAATTGACAGTTGACATTTTCAGATGCAGTCAAGGATTTCAAAGCCATATGCCCCATCACACCATCCCTGCAAAGATGTGCCAAAGATTTCATCATTTGAGCCAAGATTTCAAGGAAAAAGTGAAAATCAGGGTTTTTAAAGGTCAATGAAAAAGTGTAGAACACAAACATTAGAAAAGGGGTTTTTGAAGAGGAAAAAATCAAACCAGTTTCTCCCAAGCCTATAAATACATATTGTTGCCCAAAGCAAAGCCATTCTACCATTGGATACTTGGAAAGACATTGCAGAAGGTGGGAGAGTGAGATTGCTGATAGTTTGAGTGAGTTGGGAGGTGACTTGGGAAGCGTGGCGCACACAGGCAGGAGCGCGGTGCACTCACCACGCGTGACGCATACACAGCTAGCCCGCCATTGAAAGAATACACAGGCGTGGCGTATTGGGTTTTGCGCATGGCGTACAGGGACAAAACACCCAGAACTTGCCAAATCACTTCCAAATTTTGGGGAAGCCTATCAAATAGAAAGGTAGGCTCTTAGACATTTTTTTTCATCAAGTTTTATCAAGGATATGGTGTTTTTGAAGAGGTTGAATGTCACCCAAAATACATAATGTCAACCATGAGAAAATCATCAAGAAAACGAGGGCTGGAGTTGTAAATTTGTGTTGATATTTCCAAGGTCTCACTCCACTCCCCTATTCCCCTCACCTATCATTTTTTTTCATCATCCATTTTCATTTTTCCTAAAACCCTACCCTAAGTCACTACCAAACCCTCTCCCTATCCCTCCACTATTTGGTTAAATCCAAGTCACCACGAAATCAGCTCATTGCGCAAGCCAAGCTGTGGGAGAGGGGTGCATGGTTAAAGAGTCAAAAGAGTAAAGATTGGGAGAAAATTTGAGCGTTTTAATAGCGCGCGGTGCACACACCAAAGAGCACAGTGCACTCACTGTGCGCGGTGCACACAGGGCCCACCCACTGTGTAAATATAACCCTGGTGTGGCGCATACCCAGCGTGTGGCGCACTGGACAGAGCATGCAGCACACAGAAATATAAGGCCCATAAACTATCCAATCTACCTAAAAACTTTTGGATGCTCCTCAAATTTGAAAGGTAGACCATCTACCTCAGTTCTTGCATCAAAATTTGAAATGGATAGCATGGTGGTAGGGTTATAAATCAAGTGCAAACATCTTTATAAAGCCAACAAAAGAGAAATAAAGGAATCATGATCCTAGGGTTTATGCGACAGTGACAAGGCTGCCAATATGTTTCAAACCATACTCCATCAACACCATACTCAAACACTCCCAAATCCCTGATAAAGTTATCCTTTTAAACCCCTATTCCACTTTTCATCATTCCCCTCCTAAACTCCCCTGTTTTATTGTCCCCTTGGTGATAGATTTGTAGAGCATCTATCAGTTCAGTGGTTTCAGAGGGCAGCAAAGAAATTCAGGGTACAAACAGCAGAAATGGCATCGGAGATTTCATCAGATTATGAAGGGGAAACCCACAGTGATACAGCTTCAGGGGAACAAGCTCCACAGAGACCTAGGAGTGGCAGACATGTCAGGGATGAACCAAACACCCTCACTGAGCTGCAGGCATTTCCTCTCGCTATGTCTTGTTTCCAGCACTTGGCATGTTTCGAATTTTGTCATAGGGTGGCAAATGTTAGAATTCATCATGAGTTGGCCCGCCTCTTTGCACTTCACCTACATGGAGGGCAGTCTATCTTAGCAGGATTCACTTTCAGATTGACACCCGAAACCATATTAGTGGCAACAGGCATACCGAATGTTGGAGAACAGTGGCACAAGAAGATGAAGGTGGAGAGGGAGCTTTATGAGCCTTACATAAAGGTCGGTTGTTTGAGTCAGCTCACAAGAGTTTTCCCATTCAGATTTCTGAGAGATGATTATGTTCTGCTCATGAGATTGATCATGAAATACTTCAGTTGTGAGGGGAGGTTTTCTCGCATTTATGCCTATCACATCAGGTTACTCATGCACTTCACCATGGTGTGGATGATGAACCTCCCATTTTTTATTTGCGGAAACATAGAGAGGATGAGAAAGTTCATGCAGCACAAGACCCCTCGGCAGTAGCTCAACAGTGTATATCACTTTGCTCTCATCCAGATTTTGGTTGATCATCAGTTGGGATTACAAGGCATTACCTGGGAGGACTTCATCTCCCGTGACTTCTTCAGCACTCCGTAGGTAGTATCAGAGGCAAAACATGAGATAGGTGGTCCTTCTCATCAACATGAGCACCATGAGACCACTGTGGTGCCATTTTCTGTCACATGTCAGAGAGGTTATCCGAAAGGCACTAGGCCTTTGTTTGCAGTAGCAAAGCGAGTGTTATCTCCACATGGGGTGGAAGGGACCTCGGTTCCAGCATCGATTACATAGGTATTGGACAAGGGCAAGGAGCTCGTGCATGATGAGGGGCCATTAGGTACACAGGAGACAAGTGTCATCCTCATTCCTGATGAAGAGACAGAGGCAGAAAATGCCAAACTTAGGATGACCATTCACGAGCAAGATACAGAGATCAAAGACTTGATGTTAAATTTTGAGAGGGCTAGATGGGTTATCAACTATCTGGAGTAGAGGAACAAATAGTTGGAAGACCAACATGTGATCATGGAGCTACAGAACATCCGTGAGGATCGCCTAGCTGCCCAAAAGAGGAGGATTGAATTCACTTCATTAGAGAAACAGGTTATGGATGATCGTGAGTCTATTATGGAGAGATTCAACATGCACCTGACAAAATGTTGAACAAGGCCGACAAAGAAAACGCACTGCTGAGACACATGGCTCATCATTATAGGGCAAGGAACTTGAGTTTGAGAACCTGAATAAGGAGTTTGAAAGCAAAACTGAGGAAAGCCACAAAGAGGGCAAAAAGGGGAAAAGAGCAAGATAGGCTTAGGATCTTGGCTGAGGCCTCCTTGACTCAACAAAGCACCCCATAGAGAACTTCCTGCCAAAATCTCAAAAAATTTGGGCAAATTTTGGTCACATAGATATTTTTTGGGTGAAAAATAGGGATTTTCTCCCTGTGCGTCGTACACCCTGCGTGGCGCTAAAATTCTAGCACGTCAATCGAAGAAAAGTTTGCATTTTTGGATTTAGCATTGAAATTTACATCTACTGGTGTCTGGGATAGAAATTTTGATACGTTTTGGGTCACCTAAAGGTCAAAAAAGCCCAAAAATGGCCTTTCTGCCACCTTTTGGACACACAGAAAGTAGTCTTGGGAAAATGAAGACTTGGAGGGACAAATGAGCATAAAATCCAGAGATTCTAGTGGGGTTAGAAATAGTCAGGCCAAGATTTCCAACAAGCCCACCTGGGCACATTTTGGACACCTGGAAGTGCCCCAAAACAAGTCCCAAAATAGCATGATGCACAGAGAAAAGCACGCGATGCATAGAAGAAAAATTGCCAATTTTGCTTCTGTTTCACAAAATTTTGGATCGCGACTTCTCCAAGTGGGCCCGCTCATCTACACTTCTGTTTTTTGGCACGAAAAGTAGAATTTAAAATGTTTTTTTCTCCAGATTGGCTTCTATCCAAGTGGCGAAGGAAGGCAAACAGTCACCCAAGCCATTTGTCATGTTTGTAACGCTGCACCTGTAGCTGATGGTTGGCTCTTCAGCTCCATTTTGTAATGATTCAAGTAACTCCCCAAACCTTGGGTGTTCTATCTCTTCATGGCACATTCTATATATTGTATGCAAGCTATTTGCAAAAGTTGGTTGGCTTGTAACGTTTGGGAGACTGTGGTAAAGAAACTTTGTTTCTGCATTGTAATATTTTTACAGAGAATTAATGAAAGGCAGCGGCTCTGTTTCATGAGATTCCTGTGGTTGTGAGTATAGCAAGTAGTTCTCTTACGTTTCGTATGTATCTTGTTATGTTATGTATTCCATTTCGCATTCATTTCTAGTGAAATTTTTCGAGTGAGATCAGGTAGAATTCAATTCCATTGCTCTACCTGTGGGAAAATTTCATATATAGTGTCCATTCTCCTATTTGAAAAGGATTCATGTCTCCCATGCCCCTTTCAACTTCTTAATCATTCTCTCCATTTCTTTTTTATGTTCCATACTTTCATTTAGTATCCATTTCTAGTGAAATTTTTCGAGTGAGATCAGGTAGAATTCAATTCTATTGCTCTACTTGTGGGAAGATTTCACATACAGTGTTCATTCTTCTGTCTGAAAAGAATTCATGTCGACCATTCCCTTTTCAACTTCTTAATCAATCTTTCCATCCCGCCACATTTTAAAATTAAATTGCTATGCTTTCAGCCTACTTTGCCTCACGAAATAATATGTGCCTTCATTTTAAGTTCTCTATTCATTAAGGTCCAGTGGTCCCATAACCTCCTAGAAATATAGTCATTCACGAAATCACTCTCATTATTTTCATTTCCAATTACTAGCCTAAGACAAATATTTCATTATAAGTCATCTCAGGTCATTTCATTTACTTATTCACTGAGTGTGACTCGGAGAGAGCCCTCTCTTGTTCTGGTAGGGCTAGCTACCAGACTGAGCATGGTTTGTGGTTACCTTGAATTTTCCCTTCCTTCAGCCTGAGGCAGATTTAGGTGCTAACACATCTGAGCCCTCAACCCTATGGTCCTAAATAATTTTACAATCCATAATCCCTCAGATCATCTATGCATGCGGTATCCTAAGATGCTTGGAAGTCTTCCACCTCATGGCCTCTTTCTTTCCACTCCAAGACCATATTCTCATGCAAAAAAACATTTAAACTTATCAATGCTTCTTACATGGATCAAAATCAACATTTTTTTCTTAAAAGAGAGTTATATATCTAAAACAATTTCTCTCCATGCCATCATGCCTATTTTATAAACAATGTGATGCCTTCGCGTGAGCCTTTAGGCTTGAGCATGACCATCGTGGGTCTAATGACCATACCCACGATGGTTTTCGGTGCCCTAAACCATAAAATTTACCATTTAAAATGCATTAAAAAATAATTAAATGCAAAAGCAGGGATGAGGCTCTTACCTATCATAGATGGATCATGAAACGGTACCCTGGATCTCCCGCAACAACCATTGGAAAATCAAGAGAATTAGGGCACAAAAAGTACTTTCAGAGATCAGTTTGGTAAAATGGTAAAAAAATGAAATTACTTTTACCTATTTATAAATTTTGAAAGTCATTTTGTCAAATATTTTAATATTTTATCTCGATATTGGTGATGGGTGTGTTTCTTGTGCAATTACAGGTGCCTTGAATGTGAAAAGTGATTATTATTGATTGATTCTGGGAGTTTGGAGTTTTACTTTATATTTTTTTCGGAAGCATTAAATAAAAAAAGAAGGAACCCCCCTGGAGTCATCTTTCAGTTGTTTTCTGACTCTCTAAAATTGAAAATATTGTTGAGTACTTGTCATTTTGAACTCGTTAAAGTAAATGAATCGACGTCGCCTCAGTATGCGTTTACAGCTTTTTCAGGCTGAGATTGAATATTTACAAATAAGGTACACCTTGGTTGACATGGTCAAGAGGTTCCCTCGGATATTGTTTTCTACCTTTTCAGATTTGAGGGACAAATTACGAAAAAGGGCATGATAGAGTTTTCTTTTTTGTTTCTTTTTCAAAATCTCTAAATATGAAAAAGATGCCAAGCTATTCTTACATTGGGCTCGTTAAGGTTTTGCAATGAAAGACTTGTCACCATGATGAGACAAAGATTCTCCTTCCTAGGGCTCGTAAAACTTACTAGGATGGATACTTTCAAAGAATGAACTTATGTAACAAGCATATGCTATCCCCTTCAATCTTGTGATAAAAATAATTGAGGTACTCGCTAGAAATAGCAGGGGAAAATGAAGATGAGACATCCTTTGTATAGACAACATGTCGCTCTTGAACACGACACTCTTCTGCTCTCGTCTCGGGCTTGGGATATCCTCATTCAATCACTTGTCCTCCCAGGTTTGGGTGATACATTTTGCCTCTCATTTGACTATTCCACACTGCCATCATGACCTTTAGTCCCATGTTGAGTCAAATTTTGTCACAGTCTTGAGTCGTGTCGCCAATATGTTCAAGAAAAATCCAATCTATAGTTATTTTTCTATGCATTGTTTGATTCATTGCTATAGTCCTTAATATTATTCCTCTTTATTACTTGTTTCATGTCGATGATGGGGGATTCATCATTGCCCTCATTCGATGGGTCACTTCCTATTGACTTTAGCTCATTATCTAGGAAGATGACCTAGGAACTCCCTTTCAATACCTTAGAGATGGCATGCCCTAATGGCCATCTCTTCGCATCTGACGACAGGTCTTCATTATTGGCTTTTGATCGGGTGATTCCATGAGTGTTTAATGTCAACTTCATTATCACATTCACGGATTGT
Source organism: Pinus taeda (assembly GCA_000404065.3). NCBI lineage: Eukaryota > Viridiplantae > Streptophyta > Pinopsida > Pinales > Pinaceae > Pinus > Pinus taeda. Next base: position 90,871 of record APFE030951723.1, on the reverse strand, counting down.
ATTATTATACCTTGAGAGCCATTTTCATTATTGGTGGCTTCTCTCATACCTATTAATGGTCCACATCATTGGCTGTAATCAGGTGGTTTTCTAGCATGTTAGACTTCAACACTTTTATTCGCATGTTAGAATTTGTACATTGATTGAGTCGGGATGGAGCACAAGAACCTCAGTCTTGTCTATTATGACTCATGCTGCATGGAGTTATAAGTCATTCATGATTTTACAAATGTTTCTACTATAACAATGGTTGTGACCATACCGTGAGAATTCATATTTATGATGATCCTTGTTATCTGGGTGGTTGCACCCATATCAAGGATCTTTTCATATAGTATTCATCATCGGATGGCTATGTCCATATCGTGGATTCATGTCTTGATATTAGATATGTATATGTATATGTTTCCTTGATTTGCAGGTCTCCTGACAGTACGTATCCTCATCTTTGCCAAAATCTCGTAAAGCATCCCAGCCATCACTCATCATTCTTCATTCATACTTTAGGGGGCATCTATTACATAGTATTTTTTCATGCCTCCCACACTTCCTTGTGACATACCATGAAGTGCCCGAAACCTGATCATTATACATTATACTCATCCATGTATACTGCTCAAATCCATCCTTTAACTTTGCTTGGAAAATATGTGGAGCTTTCCCTGTAGAAATGGCACTTGAAACACTAAAATGAGGGTCATCGCCCTTATGAAGTTCAAAACTATGATGATATTCTTTTGTGCCATTTTAAGCAAGTAATGGAATCACTATGTTCCCTTTCATACTCGTGATGGTCTCAAAAAGGAAGTTTTCCCAGAGAGGATGAGAAGCTTCGTGATCTAGAAGCTTCTAGAGTGACAAGCTGGAGGTGGTTTTGCATAGATGAGGTCGAATCCTATTAATTTGACCTCTTGATATCATCCCTATGAGCTACTCCTTAAGATGTGGGCCTAATCCTATCTTTGGACAAATCCTAACTCCCTCTCCCAACCTATAAATTCCTCCTCTCCCATTCCCAAATGGTTGATCTATGTCCATTTGAACCCCTATGTTGAGCTTGTGCTTAGAGGCTATTCATTAGACTTAGAGAAGGAGTGTTTGAAGAGTTTCTTGGCTTGTACTTGGATTGCCACTCAAGGAGATCCTTTCAACATCAAGGCTATGGTTGTAAGATTCACTTTATTCTTTAAATAATAATACAATTGTTGGTTCATCTTCCCAAAATATATATGTTCATGTATATATGTGCTTAGCATTCCTTTATCAACTAAGTAACTTATTGTTGAATTTTCTAATGCTTTTGGCCTTCTTTGTTGTCCCTTGATCACTTTTGCATGTACATAAGCATTGAAAGGAGTAGGAACAAGTCTATGAAACAAGCAGTTCAAGGATCTCAACAAAGGAAATCGGACTAGCATCAGAGCAAGGTAGGCCATCTCTCTTGTTCTACTTTCCAATTATAATCTAGGAAGATGTCTAGTTGATTGTCACTTCAGTTACTATACCTGCTCATTGGACTAGAGGGATCGTCTCTATCCGCAGACATGATTAACCTTATCAACAAGCTCTCCCTATTCAAGGATTTTATTTTCCTTCAAAACATCATCGACCACAGGGTATGGACCAAGACAAAGAATAAGGACTAAAGATTAGCCAAATTTTGTAATGTCATAAGGCCCTTTTCCATTTTTTCCACATGCATTGGAACCAAACACAACACTTTCACATAAGGATTATTCACAAGAACAAAATACAATGGAAAATATTGAACTGACAAGAAAAGAAACAAATATGAAAGACTATATACATGGGGTAGGGCACAACCCTATACTATTATTGAAAACATTGTTTCAAATCTTGGCCATTGACAAGAAGAGAGTCCATCTTACCATCCAAATATTGGAGATGATAAGTGTGGTGTCCAAGGTTCTCATGAAAAAAAATGGTCTAACCCATAGGGACTGGAATTAATTATGTTTCTCTTTCTCTTCAAATAATTTATCCCACTTCAGTACTAAGCCTCCCACACTATATTATATTTTCCCTGTAGATTTGTTATCAAACCATCACTTGACACAACTTTGATGAAAAAAAAAGATTTCTTTAGCTTTCCTCATTTCTTCTTGTATCTTCAAAAGAGTGTTTGTCCTACTTTGAACCACAAGACAAGGCTTACCCTAAGACTCTTGTGAAATTTGAAGGGTGGGGAGGTCAATGTTTGAAGGTAGGATGGATTCTTTCCTACACACCAAAAAGTAAGGGGAGGTTTTTAGAGAAGGTTTAGGCATAACAAAGTCAGCCCATAAAGCATTCATCAAAGCATTATTCCAGATCCTTTGTTCAGAGTACATGATTTTCTTGATATTACATAATAGATTTTTATTGGTTGACTTAGAAAGAATTTTTCCATGTGGATAATAGTTAGATGAATGTTTCAATACAATTCCATTTTCTAATGCAAAATCACAGAGAAATTAGTTGCATTATTGAAAACAAGCGATGTCAAAACACAAAACCTCGTAATGATAATTATGTCTAAGGAAATTCATGACTTCCTAATCATTCACTTGTTTAAGAGGAACCACTTTTGTCCACCTCATAAAGTAATTTGTAGAAGTGAGAATGTAGTGGTACTATTTCAATGAGTGTGGAAACATTTCACCGATGGCATTTAATCCCCATTGTTGGAAATGTTCTTCTACATCAAAAGGTTGCGATGGGGCAGTTGACTTCTTATCTCCTTCAACGCATTTTTGAAAAACTGAACATTTGTGGGCATAAGTATGAGCATCCTTGAAAAGTGTGGGCTAATAGTAACCAGGCCACAAAATCTTGTGGACAATAGTGTCACCCGTGAAATTCCCTCCAGATGATCCGTCATGGAGGTCACAATTACCGTTCTAAATCAGGTGCTTCCAGACATCTGAGAAGGGCCCCAATATGGTGCTTCCTAAAGAGAGCTATGTGTACCAACTGATATGATAGAGCTTTAAGTCTAGCAACCCCCTTCTATATCGTTGATTAATGTGAGGGCAGGGTACCATGCTCAATTGAATACCAGGAGGTGGTTGTGTTGGTCGGGGTAGCTTGTTTGATGATATACATTTAAATTTATTTCTCCCATCCATAGGAATCATGTTCTAGTGAACTCTTCACTTTTTCTACTAGTCGGCATAAACTATGGCCCTTTATCTTGTGAATTACGTTGAACTCAAGCTCATACCCTTGAAATATTTTCTTCCAGTTCACTCTTCTTTCAACTAGCTCTTGTTGAATAGAAAACGATCTAATAGTTGGGTGAGGCACAAAGATGATAACATGAATTTTTAGAAGATAAATCCTAAAGTGTTTCACCACCTTGTATAATGCATAATATTGTTTATCAATGGCAGGATAGTTTAGTTCATGTCCCCACAAGCTAATGCTCATGAATGATATAGGTAGTTCATTATGTTAATCATCCTTTTGCATGAGAATTACAACAAGAAAAGTATTAGAAGCGAAAGTGTATGGCAGGAGATATTTGGAGAATTTTTCACTATGATCCAGGTGGATGTTGGTGGCCACCTCCCTATTCCACTTAGACCCCCACTACTATCCCTTTCAGTTGTTTAGTTTCCTTAATTGTAGCATAGTTTACTAATTTTGGTAGTTTTTCGGGTCCTAAACTTCTGGAGCTGTTTTGAGGCCCTAAATTTGTTTTTGGGAAACTTGGGGCCAACAATGGTTTTTATCCAACATTTTCCACTCATAAGTTGTAGTCCTTAGATATATATTTCTAATGAGGTATTGTGCATGTCAAATGGAAATTGTATGCCAAAGTCACAATCCTGGGAAGTTGATGTAACAATTTACCCAAACAGGGACCATAGTTTTGGCGCTTCATCTCCTAGGTTTAGGTTTCTAGATGTTTAGGTTTTTCCATTTATTTTCAATAATAAATAAGCCTCCAAGCCTCATTTTAAAATAATTCATAGGCATGTAACTGCCATATCTCTTCTTAGAGATAAGCTACCATCGCCCGAGGTAGTTTATTTCCATTTCTATTTTTAAGCATATTTCAGTATTTGAAATTAATTAAATGAAGTATTATTTCTGCTGCATCTCTGTATTTATGGTTAGCTCTTTGTTTATTTTTCTTTGTATGTCCCCAAACAGACCGGGATATAATGAGTTAGGGCTCGAACTGGTCGAGCCTTTGCAAGACCAACCTCGCAAACCTTGATGGCCTCTCATGGAAGAAAAGAAGAAATATGAGGGGACAAGAGATCCTTTTAAAATATTTCTCAAAGAAGCCCATGGGTGATAGAGGAGCACGATGATGGAAAAATTTTCCCATATCCTTCAACAACTACCTAAGGGCAATGCATCTCCTTCCAGAAACTACTTTGGAAGTGCCACACCCTTTGAGGTACAAGTTAACTTTGACATCCACATATTTGAGGGTCAAATAAATGCAAACACCATAGATAAATGGGTAATATGCTAGAAGGATATTTTTCTATTCATTATTTTTCTAGTCGGGAAAATATTACTTTTGCACTTCTCAAAGATGGCCCCCATATCAAGGAATAGTGGGAAACCTACTACGAGAAGAAATATGAAATTACACCCTCACTATTCTCTATTGCACCCAATTGGAATTTGTTCTGGGACACCATCAAGGAGCAGTACTATCTTGTCGAGAGCTATGAGGATAAATACATAAAGTGGACCATGTTGTGACAGGGAACAGACCAAGACGTGTTGTAGTTTACCAATGTTTTTCATACACTTCGCATGAATTTGGTTATCAGATTATGAGAAACATTTGGTACTCAAGTACGACAACTACCTACATAGGTACATCCAAGGCGAGATGGAGTTCTTAGACATCTCCTTGCTTGGCATGGTGTACTGATATGCTATCAAGATCGAGCATAAGTTTAAACAAAAAAAGTGACACTTTGGATCTATGAATCTGAAGTAAGGGAAAGGTGCCCCCAAACTGGAGAACAAAGGACAAAGCCAAGGCAAGGTGACCTAAGACAAACCATCAAAGCCACAAGAAAATAAAAACACCATGAAGTCAAAGAAGGACACAGTAAAGTGATGTGAGTTCCAAAAGAGTCCCACTCACAACAAAAGTGAGTGTTGGGCCAAGCAATCACTGGTGGCTGAGTTGAAGGCTTTAGAATCAGATGCATGTTCTGACTCTAAGTATGAACCCAACAAGAGAAATGACAAGGGGAAGCAAATTATTAATGTGGAGCCTAGTGCTTTATTGCCACCACTAAGATCCAGAAGAATGAGCCTGCAGATCCAAAGGATAGGGGGTGTCTCTTCCACTCACATCTTTTGTTGAAGGGTTCACCACTGCAATTCATTGTCAACAATGGGAGCCAAAAGAACCTCATTTTAGTAGAGGTTGTTAAGCACCTAGACCTCCCAACTGAAACATATCCACAATCATACAACATCGGGTGGCTTCACAAATGACGAGTTCTCCGAGTGAGCCAGTAGTGTCGCCTTCCCTAAAACATCAAGTATTTCATGGAAGAGGTATTGTTTGATGTTGCTCCTCTTGAAGTTTGTGACGTATTATTAGGACAACCATACTTGTGGAAGTGACATGATGTATATGAGTCAAGACCTCGCTCTGTTATTATTTCTTTGGGTAATATGTTATACAGGATATTGGAGGTAGCTCTTCCTACCACCATCTCTTTGATCTCTGCTAAGAAATGTAGTAATATCATCTCCTAGACTAGAAAATTTGTTTTCTTTCTGATTCACTCTCAAAGTAAGGGGAAGATCGTAGACACATCCATGGACCTGGGAAAGGTTCATCCATGCAACAGAATCATGTGGATACGATCATGGAAGAATATGGGGACATCTTCTCCTCACCCACAGGGGTACCCTTACACTGTTAGGTCAATAATTTTTTTCTCTAACTCTCGGATAACCTCTACCCAATGGATTGATATATCACTACTCCATTATGGAAAAAGCAGAGTACAAGCAGTGGCCTAATCAACATCAGGTGCCACACAAGTTTCAAGTAAGCAAAAAAGTTTGATTGCATTTGTAGGAAGAATGCCTTATCAAAGCCCATCGGAATCTCAAACCACTCCGATATGGTCCTTACACAATTACCAAGGTTGTGGGAGATAATTATTTTGAGCTCAGAATTCTGCCATTCCTTGACTTGTACTCAGTGTTCAATGTGGACCACCTTTGACCATACTTCCCACCATTAATAGACACGTCCGACATCGTAGAATAACTCACACCAACAGGGTTAAACCCAAACTGCATGGAACATGCCACAATTGATTGGACTATTGACACATATGTCAATAACACTCGTGAGTAGAATATCTAACTATATTGGGTTTTCAAAGTTCTCAGGAAAGTGTCTCACGAGGGACCAAGTTCAACAAAATTTTCCCTATCTCATGGAGGAACTCAATGCAATGGTGACCATTTCTTCCTAAGGGGGGAGGATTGACCTAGGTGTATGTTGGTGGCCGCTTTCCTATTCCACTTTGACCCCCACCACTGGCTATTTCAGTTTTTTAGTTTCCTTAATTGTAGCACAATTTACAATTTTTGGCACTTTTTTGGGTCCTAAACTTTCAGAGCTATTTAGAGGCCCTAAATGATGTTTTTTGCAAACATAGGGCAAACAATTAAAATATTCAAGTTATGTCTACTTGGAATTTGTAGTCCTCAGATAGATATTGCTAAGGAGGTATTGTGCACATCAGAAGAGGGTCATATGCCAAGGTTATGACCCCAGGGAGTTGATGTACCAATTTACCCAAATGGTGCCCATAGTTTTGGCATTTCATCTCCTAGCGTTAGGTTTTTGGATGTTTATTATTTTCCATTTTTTCTCAATAATAAATAGGCCTCCAAGCCCCATTGTAAAATAGTTCAGAGGCATGTAGCTACCACATCTCTTCTTGGAGATAAGCTACCATAACTCGAGCTAGTTTATTTCCATTATTGTTTGTAAGCATATTTCAGCATTTGATGTTAATGAAATAAGTATTATTCTACTGCATCTCTATATTTATGGTTATATCTGTAATTTATTTCATTTCTATTTACGTTTAGATCAATGGTATCAAAGCAGTCTTCTCTTTCTCTATTTTTCTTTACATATCCCCAACGAGGTTGGGATATAAGGAGTTAGGGTTCAAACCAATTGAAACTTTGCAAGAAAAGCCTCGCAAATCCTGACGACCTCCCATGGTTGAAGAGAAAAAAGATGATGGGGTAGGAGATCCTTTCAAGATCTTTCTCAAATAATCCCTTGAGTGATTGAGGAGCGCGATGATGAACAATTTTTCCCAGATCCTTCAGCAACTACCCAAGCGCTTCATATCTCCTTCTAGTAGCTACTCTAGAAGTACCACACCCTTTTAGGTACAAGTTAACTTTGACATCCCCATGTTTGAGGGTGAGATAGATGCATACACCATAGATAAATTATTAAATCTTCTAGAAGGATATTTTTCTATTTATGATTTTTCTAGTCGGGAAAATATTACTTTTTCACTTCTCAAAGATGCCCCCCACTTCAAGAACTGGTGCAGAACCTATTGTGAGAAGAAGAATGGAAGTACACCCTCACTATGTTTGGCTGCACTCACTTGGAATTCATTGTAGGATGCCATCAAGGAGAAGTACTACCTTGTCAAGAGTTATGAAGATAAATACATAAAGGGAACCAATTTGCAGTTGTGAAGTGGCCAAACGTGCTAGAGTTTAGGATTATATTTAATACCCTTTGCACAAATTTGGGTATCAAGGATTCTGAGAAACATTTGGTACTCAAATACCATGGTTTCCTACATAGGTACATCTAGGATGAGACGGGGTTCCTGGACATCTCCTCGCTTAGCATGGCATACTGATATGTTGTAAAGATCGAGCAGTAGTTTAAACAAAAGAAGTGAGCCTTTGGATTTGCGAATCTGAAGCAAGGGAAAGGTACCCCCAAATTGTGAAACAAAGGAAAAATCCAAGGTGGGGTGACCCAAGATAACATGTCAAAGCTACAAGAAAAGAAAAATACCACAAAGTCAAAGAAGGACATAGGAAAGTGGTGTGAGTTCCATAAGATCCCCACTCACAACACAAGTGAGTGTCAGGCCAAGCAGTCGCTGGTGGCCAAGCCGAAGGCTTCAGAATCAAATGCATGTTCCAACTCTAAGTCAAAACCCAACAATAGGAATGATAAAAGGATGAATATTATTGATGTGGAGCCCAGTGCCAATGTTGCCACCACCAAGATGCAGAAGAATGATCCTAAAGATCCAAAGGAGGGGGAGTGTCTCTTCCACTCACAAGTGTGGGTGAAGCATTCATCGCTGCAATTCATTTTTGAAAGTGGGATCCAAAATAACCTCACTTCAATAGAGTTCATGAAGTGGCTATGCCCACTAATAGTATCACATCCGCAGTTGTAAAACATTGGATGACTTCACCAAGGACGAAGTCTCTGAGTTAGCCAGAAGTGTCAGCATCAAGCCCATCATGGAAAACATATTGTGTGATGTTACTCCTATTGATGTTTGTGATGTATTATTAGTACAATCATACTTATGGAAGTGACATGTTGTATATGAGTCGATATCTCGCTCTGTTATTATTTTTTTAGGTAATACGGTATACAGGATACCGAAGGTAGCTTGGCCTACTGCCATCTCTTTGATCTTTGCAAAGAAATGTGGTAAGATCATCTCCTAGACTAGTAAATTTGTTTTCTTTCTAATTTTCTATCGAAGTAAGGGGAAGATTGTAATATCCATGGCCCTCGGGAATGGTTCCTCCACGCAGCAGAAGCAGGTGGATACGGTCATGGAAGAATATAGGGACATCTTCTCCTCACTCACAAGGGTACCCTTGCACTGTTAGGTCAAGCATTCATTCGATTTGACTCTCGGACACCTCTACCCAACTGGCTGATATATCATCGCTTCTTTATGTAAAATGTTGAGTACAAACAACGATCTAATCAACATCGGGTGCCACACAAGTTTCAGGTGGCAACAAAGTTTGGTAGTATTTGCAGAAATAACACCTTACCGGAGCTCATCGAAAGCTTAGACCACTCTTATATGATCCCTACACAATTACCAAGGTTATGGGAGATAATTATTTTGAGCTCAACATTCCCCCATTCTTTGGCCTACACATAGTGTTCAATTTGGACCACTTTCGACCATACTTCCCACCATTACTAGACACATGTGACATCACAGAACAACTCACACAATTAAAGTTAAACCCAAACTGCATGGAACAAGCCACAATTGATCAAATTATGGAAGCATGGCTCAAGAAGACTCGCTAGAAGAATATCCAACTATATTGTGTTGTCAAAGTTGGCCAACCCCTACACCAAGTCAAGTGGCTCCCCAAGAACCATGTTCAACAGAAGTTTCCCCATCTCATGGAGGCAATCAACCCAATGAGGACCATTACTTCCTAATGAGGGAGGATTGATCCAGGTGGATGTTGGTGGCCACTCGCCTATTTCACATGGACCCCCACCATTGTCTCTTACAGTTTTTTAGTTTTCTTAATTGTAGCATATTTTACTATTTTTGGTAGTTTTTTAGGTCCTCGACTTCCGGAGCCATTTTGAGGCCCTAAATGACATTTTGTTTAATAGGGACCAACAAAGAATTGTTACTATTTCTCACCACTCGATAGTTGTAGTCCTCGGATAGATATTTCTAATGAGGTATTATGCACGTCTAACGAAGATCATATGCCAAAGTTATGACCCGAGAAGTTGATGTACCAATTTACCCAAATGGGGCCCATAGTTTTGGCGCTTCATCTCCTAGGGTTAGTGTTTCCAGGAAAACTAGTGTCTATTCAGAGCTGCTAGTCCCACTAAGATGGGTAGCTATCTTAGAAACAAATAATTCAAAGTAACTTGTGTTTTCCTTTATGACAGATAGATGAGAGAAAAGCAGAAAGCACAAAACTCAGTGTTTCGCTTGGCTCCTTGCTTATTTACTCTCTCCCTTGATAGAGATTTCACCACTCCTTTCTCACTTGTCTCACTTCAAAGAACACCTATAGAGTCAAAGTAGCAAAATACCATCAGAGCATAGAGGTCTATAACCATAAAAAATGTAGGATCAGATGTACATTAAAAATACAAATGCATACACAAATACAAGATTCAGAAATATACAAGTATATGGAGGAAAAATCAAATAGCTTTATTGATAGAAGCAGTAGAAGAGAGGATTACAACCCAACTATCTGATCCAGCGCCATCCTCCCAGCATGAAAGCCCTCTTCACCTCATGAAAGACTAGATCATCCAACAATACAATGTTTCACAGAGAAACCAACAACACTTCCTTACAAAATACAGAATTCCAGCCTCTGGTTCTCTAGGATGAGGGATCCATATATAGATATCTACAGGGGGTGAGTTAGCTTCTATGACTTTGATTAGTGTCATTTCACTGATAATTCTTGGTTCCACTTGGATATTTCATGATCTCTTACTCATCCTTGGGCGAATTTAGAGATGCAAGTGTCATATGAGCAGTTTCTAAAAGATTCTCTGGGTTTCCACCTAGCAAACTGCTTCTGCCATTTGTCTACTCTCGCTCATCACACCCTATAGAAGGGATTTTCAATATGCATCGCACCCTTTGTGTGTAGCAGGTGAGATGCATCACACCCTTATCATGGAGCAGTCTGTATGGTCCATTTTTGACAAGTTTTGAGCAGTTTTTTAGGGATAACTTCTGGGAAATGATGTAATCACTTGACCTTGATCTTTTAGGGTATGAAGCAACACTTTTATGGGTTTAGAAGCCGTTGGTTTATGGACATATGTGATTGGGGTTGCAGTACCCAAATATTTCTATAACAGTTTCCCCCTAAAACATGAGGTCGTAAATCTTCTGATGTCGAGTGAAATGCTTTATCATAAGGATCCGAGGTTTTTCAAACTAGAAGGTGACCTATAATAAGATACAATACAATACATTATCTTCATAATATTTTCATGATCTAGATGAGGCAGGCATTCTCATGCTGAGCTTTATAAATTCATTTTCATGTACATAGGACAGACAACCGTCTGTGTGGCAGACTGATGATTCCGGTAGAGCCATCATCCCTTATCTTGGATGATTATCTGTGCAACTATGGAGTGCATTTGATGTCTTTATTTTCCTGAATATATCATAGCCCCGATGGATGAAACGAGATCCGGGGTCTTCAAACTCATTCAATCTTCGCCCAAAGTACAAGTTGATCCATGTGAAAATATGTTCTAGTGTCAACAATGGAAAGACATCGCCTGATTACCAGAAAATGATGTAAGCTGTTAACAGGCACGAGAGGAATCACTGACAATGATAATGGCCCTCAAGGTACTGCAGTACAATTCATGTGGTGTGAATACATGAGTCAATGTCAAACACCACACAAAATCTTTTGGTCGAAGGCCATTAATGTAAACTTGTCACCGGAAGTGAGAAACTTGCCATTGAGGCATGCAAGCTTCAAAGTACTGAAAGGGTTGTTCCTAAGTCAACTTCTTGGATAATGAGATGATGTTGAAAAGAAGTGACCTGTCATAGGATGGCCTTAAAGAATCCCACATCTACGACATGAAACAGAGCAAATGATTTTGTGAGGGTGAAAATGATCTGAATATACAAGGTTTAGGGTGGTGGTCATGAAAAATGGAGCGTGAAGGTATTGCAGTGGATGAGGCGTTAGCTGGGTTGGTGAATTCTCTGAGTGACTTCTCTTGAACATATCATGTGACACTGAAATGGATTGGTAGCATTAACCCCAAGAATGGATGGTATGGAGGACCAATGGTGATATGACCGGTGAACGGAATAACCCAACCCGACTCATTCATGGTGATGGAATGAAAGTGTCATGTTCAAGAGCGACCTGCTACCAATGAAGTTCTTCAAGTCTTATTCCCCTTTTTCCCCAGTCATTGCTGACCAATACCTCTTTCTTTTTTTCAAGCTTGAGGAGGATAACATATGCTTGTTCTATAATTTTCCCTTCGGGAAAACCTGCCGCTATGTTTTAGTGAGCCTAGCGACAGTGAAACTTGATCTTGTCCGTATGGACAAGTCTGTTGCTATTGTTTTAATGAGTTTAATGAGAAAGATAACTCGGTCCTTTTCAGTTTTAGAGAGTCTGAAAAGAGACGGAAAGGAAACTTCAGTAGTCCTTTTTTGTAGTATAATCCCTTAAGTCTGAAAAACTATAAAATAATACGAAAGGGATGACTTTTTCAATCACTTTAGCGAGCCGAAAAAGACAAGCGTTCGATCTTTTCATGTAATGATCCCTCAGGTCCAAAACGATTAAAATACAAGAGGGATGGCACTTCCAATCACTTTAACGAGCTGGAGAGGCCAATTGCTTGGCAATATTTTCATATTTTACGAGTCTAAAAAGAGCTTAAAAAAGACTCGTTTTTTAGGAACGAGTGATGTTTTCGGGTAGCAGCTGGTTCCAGGTAAGTTTGGAACTTTTCAATCACGATAGTGTAAAGAAGGTGGCTAACAGAATCACTCGTCGCAATTGTTCATCAAAAGGGTAAACAATCAAGTGGAGGCATATGATCGGCTAAAATAGTGGAGGTGATGGTAAGAACACGACCAAGGCTCAAAAGCTGATAGTAATGCAATCACAAAGGCTATTTACTGAAGGTGGGTTCATTTACCAATGAGCTTGAACTTTGGGGAAACATATGCTCATTTCTAGGTTTATTTTTTAACGAGCTTAAACTTTGCGGAAACATGCTCATGATAATAGTCAGAGATGTTCAATTTACCATTAGCACTATGTTCTTTTGACGGTCGTACTACTTGCTCAATTGCTCCATCAAATTGATTAGAAATGTAAATACATGCTTGAAAAATGAGTTAAAAACAAACATCTTACTAGAATTACGTGAACAGTAACATAAAATTAGTTTTACCTCTCATTTTTACCATTTCATTCAAATTTGGGATTGTTGGAGCTCTGGAGGTGTTTTCCCCCTCGATTTTCATCAGCCGATTCCAAGAGATTTGGTGGACTATTTTCAGCGCTGTCTGGACTAGGTAGGAGAAAACCCTAACCTCTTCAATTGCATTCTTTCCTTTTCTGATTATGAGCATTTTTTCTTGTTTTTCAGGTGTTTGAACAATTCGTTCTCTCCCCATCGCACCTAGTATACATCGAAAGGTGTGATGCATACTAAGTTTTCCATTAGCCAGTTAGTATGCATCCCACCCTATACAAAGCTAGGGTGCGATGGGTGCAAGGAGGAAAGTTTATGCACTATTTTTTCATGGAAAGTTTGCCTGTTTTTTCCCAAATCAGGATCCTAATTCTTCCCTTGTTTGTTTTTCAGAAATTCATTGGATTAAGATGGTTGTTACATGGCATTAACATGAGCATGAATAAGAGGATATGATTGCCTTACATGATCCGGGTACGATTACTGCATTGCAAAACTGTGGCTTGCTCAAGTTCTTCTGCATATCCAACATGAGGAAACAAATCAATTTGTTGCAATATCTTCTTGATGCATGGGATCCTACCAACCAAGTGTTGCAGATTAGAGGTAAATCCATCCCTTTGACGGATGAGTATATCTATTTCTTGACCGGGTTATCAAGGCATGGTGCCCCTCTCTCACTATCAGGATCTGCCAGTGGGGGTGAATCCGTGAGGGATTATATTCGCCAATTCTATAGAGATGGATCTCAGCCGAGCAGGGATGGCAAGATCAATATTTGAGATGTCACTAACTAGTTCTTGAGGAAAATCTTACTCACCTTTGTTATTTTAGCTCGTAGTGTGGCTCTTCACTTGGCCAATAGGTCTTATATGCAGTATGCCTTGGAATTACTTGAACCAAAGGTATTCAACTGGTGTGATGTAGTACTTTTGGTTATAAAAGAACAACTTACCAAGGTGAAGAATGAAAGATCCAAGAACTTTGTTATGGTTCTATTCTAACCACTTTCACCTTGGAGAGGATCCCACTGATGCAGCCAAAGTACATTTCACTCGGACTGCTAGCATCGATGGAACCACAGATGCAGAGATGGGTTGATTTTATGGCTAGACATGTTGGTTAGTCGTAGATTTAATTATATAATGCCTTCTTTGAATGGTTCAACCATCAGCAGATGGTCTATGCCAAGTATCCATATGTTGGGATGGATTTCCGGGGCGACCCAGATTTGGTGCTACCAGCTGGTGAGCAGTGGGGTGTTATAGGTGAAAAGATCTCACTATATCTTTGCTTATTGCTTTTATAATGTTCTTGTGTTTTCTAGATGTTATCAAGACTAATCAAACCCATATATTTGTGTAGATATTGGACCAATGCAATCAGCAATGTGCCCGAGGGAAGAAACTACTGTTCCAGTAGGAGAGGCTATAGGGAGGGTTGTCTTTCGCGATTTGGATGTAGCTGAGACCCTTGCAGTATTACAGGATCAGAAAGAGGGTCTCACCCTTAGTATTTTGGATGTGAGGACCAACAAGTTACCTCTGATATTACAGTGCCATACCACTGGCATGCCAAGTCGATGGACTAGGCTCTTACATAAGATCGCACAGGCAATGACTTGTTATCACTAGCACCATTAGTCTAGGGTGCTTTTCTTGCATTTTTGAGTTTTTGGGTCGTATGACTGATTTTTTCCTGGACACAATTTTTTTTTTTAAACTATAAACAGTTATATATATTTTTTATTTTTGAAGTTTTATTTTGTTTAAGTTATATGATATTGATGCAAATGTTTATTGAAATGCTTTTTATTTTATAAATGCTGCAAATGTATATCTAACACATAATTTGCTAATGAATCAGTTAATGTGTTTAAGATTTTGGAAATGTGTTGATATTGAATATAATCAAACTGCCTTTCCAAAATCCTGACTGTTAGGGACATACGATAGATAGCTGGATTCTGAACGGAATAGATGCCAGTAAGTTGTAGGATGAGGAGTTGTGAGTCTAACCTGACAACAAGTCGGCGTATGCCATGTGCGATGGAATTAGAGAGAAGCTCTATCAATGTGATATACTCAGTGACGTTGTTCGTTGATCGACCAATACATACCCCTCTGAAACTCACTAACTCGTTGCTTGGATAAAAAATGGACCTGGTTGAAGAAGATAGGTTCCACGTACTACGACTAGCTCCATCGGTGTATCCAACAAATGATTCCAATAGGTTCGACATTCGCAACAAATGCAAAAGTGGATTACCTAAC
This sequence comes from Pinus taeda, assembly GCA_000404065.3. NCBI lineage: Eukaryota > Viridiplantae > Streptophyta > Pinopsida > Pinales > Pinaceae > Pinus > Pinus taeda. The sequence goes on along the minus strand of APFE030951723.1, from coordinate 75,586 downwards.
CAAAACAATCACTCTTGACGAAAACAAAAACGTAACAAAAGCATAAGAAGAGATTACTATACTTAGTCAAGCATAGTAATGCTTAAGGTACAACCTGTTTCAGGGTTGCGACAGTGGAATCCCATCATAATATACTAGCATGTAGCCTCCTTTTGCTAATACTCACTTAAAAATGTAGGGACCCATCCACAAATATTGGAACTTACCTTCTCCCAATTTATCGGATTCTTGGTCATAAAGTAAGACTAGGTCACCTTCTGAGAAGACATAGGGTTTGACATTCTTGTTAAATTGTACCTTAACTCATTTCTTATGAGCTTCATTAGCTAAGGCGACATCATGACGGGTTTCATCCAGTTGGATTAATTCCAAGAAATGAGCCTCTTTCTCTGAAGTTCCAATGAGAAGGTCGACTGCGAGCTTGAGAGATGAAATCTCACACTGAATCGGTAAGACCACTTCTAGGCCATACACCAGCTGAAAGGGTGTAAATCTGGTTTCATTTCTTACCGATGTCCTATATGCCCATAATGTTGAGTATATGATTAGGTGCCAAATCCATTTGTGGACTTCAATCATCCTTTGCAGCATGTGCTTCACACCCTTGTTCATGGCCTCAACTTGCCCTTTAGCTTGCAGATAATATGGAGTAGAACTGTCGTGGGACAGTCCTAATTTGGCAGCCAATTCAACCATCATGTGATTGCGGAAATGCGATACATGATTTGTGACTATAGCTTGTGGAACACTAAATATAGAGACTACATGATTGAAAAAGAAAAGAGCAGTTGTTTCACCACTGTTGTTTAATGTAGGCATCGCCTCGGTCCATTTTGTAAAATAGTCAACTGCGACTATGATATACCCATGCCCCCTGGATGAGGTGGGGTTACATGTCATGAAATCTATGCCCCATTTGGCGAATGGCCCAACAACAACTACCGAATGTAGAGGTGTGGTTGGTATTCTGGTTTTGTGGTCGAAGATTTGACAAGCATGGCAACTTCTGACTGGGATTATGCAATCTTTAAACATTGTTGGCCAGAAGTAACCTGCTCGTAAGATCTTTTCTGCCATAGTGTAACCAAATTGATGCCCCCCACATGTGCCTAAATAGAAATCATTCAAGACTTTTTCGGCCTCCTCATGGGTGAGGCACCTTCACAGAACTGTATCGATAACACGAAGGTAAAGTGTATCACCGACGATCATGTAGTTTTTTGCTTGGTATCGAGTACGTTGTTGTTCTGAGCGATAGGTATTAGGCCTATATATTTGGGTTTGGAGATAGATCAGTGTATCTCCATACCATGGATTACTTGACGATATCAGAAACAAAGATTCATCCATGATTTATGCTTTGGATGTTGAATCGTTGGACAACGATGGGAAGTCGCATAGTAACTCCATGAAAACTAGAGATTTCTTTGATTTGGATTTTACGAATTCCATATCAAACTCTTGCAAAATGGCTATCCATTTTGAATATTTCCCCCTTGCAACTGACGCGACAGAATGTAAGTCATAGGGTTGCAATTTGACAAAATGGTAGTTTTGTGAAAGAGGATATAGTGTCAAAATCTCTATACTGCTTGAACAGCTGCAAGAGCCAGATTTTCAACATAGGAGTACTTACTTTCTATATCATTTAATTTTCGACTTAAATAATAGACAATATGTTCGATTCCATTGTCTTCTTGAACTAAAACCACTGCGATGGTCATATCTACTATAGCTAGATACAGGTTAAAGTCTTTTTGATAGTCAAGAGAATACATTAATGATGCTTTTATTAGGGATTCCTTTAGAGCATCAAAGGAAGCTCGTGCAACCTGATCCCAGTTGAACAATACTTATTTTTTCAAAAGATGCGTATAACCTTTAGCAAGTTTGGCGTAATTTGGAATGAACCTCCTCAGAAAGTTTACTTTCCCTTGGAGTTTTTGAATCTGAAGCAAATTTGTATCGATGATTTTCTGAACCTTACATGGGTCGAGTCGAATCCCGTCCTTAGAAAATATGAAACAAAGTAAATGACCAGAATTGACACAAAACACACACTTGTGTGGATTAAGTCATATCTTATAGTGTCGAAAATGTAGAAATATAGCTCTCAAATGCTGCGGATGGTCACACCACCTTTGTGAATGAGCTAGTAGATCATTGAGATATGGTTGAACGATGTTCTTGATGTCGCAGAAGGTATAATTCATAGCCCTTTGAAATTTTGCCCCTGCGTTCTTTAAACCGAAAGGTAGTTTACGGTGCACGAATGTGCCCCACGAACATATAGATGTAGTCTTCGACTGGTCCTGTGGGAAGATATTTATTTGATTATACCATGAAAATCCATCCATGAATGAAAAGATTTCACATCTAGCGCATTCATCAATTATCTGGTCGATGAAGGGTGTAGGATAGTTTTCCTTTGGACAAGCTTGGTTTACATCCCTATAATCAACACACACTCTAATCATTCATTGCTTTTTCATCACAGGAACAATATTTGATACCCAATCAGTTAGAGGAACCAGGTAAATGAAACCAGCATGTAAAAGATTTTCAACTTCTACCTTGACGGCAACGACTTTCTTTGGGTATACCTGTCGAAGCCGTTGTCGTACCGGTTTGACATCTAGATACATATTGATTTCATGTTCAACAATGCTCGAGTCAATGCCTAGCATTTCTTCATATGACCATGCAAAAACATCTCTGAATTCACGAAATAGAGCGCAATATATTTCCAGTTCTGAAGAAGAGCAAGATTTGCTGACATAAATATTCTCTACAACATTAGGTTTGGTTGAGATATTTATGGCGATAGTTTCTTCAATATTGGACAGATTTTTCTCGGAATCCACCGTATTTACAGTATTTGATAGAAAATAAAAAACTAAAGGATGATTAAAGTCACTGGAATAATCTTCGTTGTAATCCAGAAGATGGGAACGATGGTGGTAATCTTCCCATGGTGCCTCTTCTATCATCATTGACTGAATGATTCCTTTGTCTGTAGAATGTACATGTGACCAAGGATCTGAAGAGGTGCCATATTCCTTAGACCTATCTATCCAAATACTCGATGAGCGTTGATTTTGGTTTGACGCCCAGGCCAAGAAAATTGATTGCTACAATATTTCTATTGGGCTTGGAGGCAATACCTTGCGATGATCCATGCTAACAAAATTCTCAAAAATCTTCTGAATCCTTGTAGATATAGAAGATACCATATTGCAAGTTTCCATTGTGCCCACTTCTTCCAGATTAGTCGAAGGCGGTAGGGCAAAAGTACCCATTAAAGTAGGGTATTTTAGGAGTCCTACTTTGATATTTTGAAGCGATTGAGAGGTTCCATGGATCATTAGAGTGCTTCCCGTAGTTTGTGAACTGTTGGGGAGAAAAGTTTGTTGGTCAATGATTGTAATTCCTCCTTGGAAGGGAAATGAAATATTTCTAAAATATGTTGACACAATAGCATCCATAGCATAAATCCAAGGCCTTCCCAGTAGGATATTATAATCGAGGTTTCAATCAATAACTTCGATGTCAATTTCCATTGTTTTTCCCCCAGTTCAACTTGCAAGTTACATAAAATCCCGTACGAGGTGTATGTTTGTCCATCGAATGCTTTTAATTTTGTTGATGATCTAGACAAGGGTGGTGAGCTCAAATTTTTCGAGCAACTCATTGACATAATACAGGTAGATTCCCCCTCATCAATGATTGTTCTATGAACAGTTTTCTTGAGGGATTTCACTTGTACGAGGAAAGTGAGTTGAGTCGGTAACTGAGGTTCGTATCCTTTATGATTAAAGGCCACAAGATTGGAATCCACTGTGTCAATCCCACCTATTGTTGATAATAGAGCCTGCTATTGGGAGGGGCAATTTTGCAGTGCTTCAAGTGTCGACATAGTGGATGGTGATTGGGCCAGATCCTCTACTATATTATAATTCTATGCTGCTCGGGCATGAGGACTAAATTTCAATTTGTGTACTACTCCCTTTGGAAGCTTTATCGTTAGCTTAGGAATGATGGGTGGCACAACTTCGGTCAAAGTTGTTTTTGAACTACTAGGTTGATCTACGGCCTCGCTGGTCGAAATCTATGGATTCCCATAATCTTTATTCCTTGTCGATATCAAAGCATCATTCTGCTATTTCAAAATGGAAAACATAAGCACTTGGGATGGGGAAGCATTGTCGCTAGCAACCAGATTAGTTTCTGGGTTTGGAAACGGATCAATCAATACCACCGACGTTTTTGAATTCTTAAAGAATTTCTTGATCTCAGCTTTATGTGGACAATATTTCGTCCAATGGTCCTCATCGCATATGAGACATGGCCGATTAGGTTTCTTTTGCCCAGAAGGGTTTCCAGAAGATTTTTCAGGAGTCAAATTGTCTTGTTTCTTTTTTTTTTTTTTCCCTTTCTTCTTGTCCCCTAGTTTCTTCAGTTCTTTTTCTTTGTTGGTCGACACGACATTAACCTCCGAGGTAGGAAGTTTGTCATTTTCCTTTTTACTGGAAACGGCAAGGGCTTTAGCAGTTGGGGCCTTTGCGATTTGCGTACTTGAGGTGCCAATCATGCCGTTGCTGGCATGAGAGTCCCTGTTCGATTTAGGAGGAGGAGGAACATAAAATTCTGGTCTTGGAGCATCAGGAATTGTATCATAGAGCATACCAAACTGAGTATAGACCAAGTCTAGATATTGTGCATGAGTAATGACTTGCTCTTCAATGAAAACTCCTCCCTTGGCCACATATTTTGTAATAGAAGGTAACAATGACTTAATAAACCATTCAGCTAGAAGCTGATCAGGAACATATGTCTTTACCATTCAAAGACGACGTCGCCACTCATGAATATGATCAGATATGTGAGTGGCTTTTGTCTATTTAAAATTGGTAAGGAGATCCATTCCTATTCCATACCTTATGGGTAACTGAAAATGGGTTAAAAAGGTGGTGGCGAGGGTGCTAAACTTATCAAATGAAGCTCTAGGAAATTTGATGTACCATTTCGCTATCGGACCAGTTAGCGTTCACTGAAAAAGGTGAAGCCTAATTGAATGATCATTGAGAGTCTTGGAAGAACACCACAAATGAAATGTCATTACATGATTCAACGGATCTTCACTCAGATTTCCATTGAATTTAGGAATATCTGATGGAAGTTTATGAGGAATGGCTGGCCACCAAGGGGCATAAGCAATTGGATCATTTGTTAGTCGATTTAGATCTGGTAATTCTAAAGTTGCTACGAAAGGAAACTGTTGATTTAGGTTTGGCGAAGCATACCCAGGATAATATGGGATCGCCTGAGCAGTGGATCTTTGCATACCAACATAATGTATTTGATGCTAATAGCTTTGATAAGGTTGATGGGCATAACCATTATAATATGATTGATGTTAACCGTTTTGAATATACGGCTGCCCATTACCTAAAAATCTTTGTTGCTCAGGTCCTCAATAAGCTTGCTGGAATTGCGGTTGTTGATATTGCACTAGCCATTGCTGTGAGACCATTTTCTGTAATCCAATACTGGATGTTTGACCAAGATGAGGGGTGATATTACTCATTTGAGCCTGAGTCGCTTTAGTTATGGAGCCACTAATCGGCGGTTGTGATTGAGTCACAGAGACAAGAGGTTGTTGTATTACGACCTGAGAGATTAGAGGTTGACATACAATAAGCAACACTTGTACTTGCAACACTGTCAAAATAGTTGTTGTAGTGGGAATGTTTGACACAGGTTGATTTTGTTGCATTGAATATACAACTCTTGCCTGCTGAGGTAGTATTGATATCCAACCACTAGATGCAATTCCAGCTTGACCCGAATTTTGTTTTGAACTCTCATATGGTTTTTCTCCCAGAGGGAACAATGAAAAAGCATACTGCACCACATATGGTGGCAATCCAGTGTTCAAAGGGTAAATTGGTATTTGGAGACTGGACTGCCCAAATTGATACTGATGTGAAGGATCAATTTGTTGAGTTTCAACATAAGAAATTCCAGATAAGATTCCAGATGAACAAATAGGAATAGACCATACTATCGAAACAATTCCTTGGTGGACTCCATCTAGCGGTTGAGAACTAGTTGGGATAGATGGTATACCAACGAACATTGTTAGAGTAGTGGCAGGAGGTTTTTTTGCTACTGTATCAGATGACAGAGTCCAAGATGTCGATGGTTGTTCAGAGATATCGAGTCTATCCAAAATATTCCCTAGCGATTCTACAGGAACTTGCAATGAAGGGTGATCAAAATAACTAAATTTTGTGGTAGAAGGATATAGGTGGACCCCAGTTCCAAAATGTAATGGGGTACTGGATGGAAGATCCTCCACAATATCTTCTATAACAATCAGTCCAGGTGGAAAAGGCAAACCGTCAGGTCCGTAAATTATTTTTGGTGCCGAAGAAGGTATAGAATCTGCAGTAATAGATGTTGGAGGGTTAACACCTTCAGAATCAGCCCTATATGGAGCTGGTTTAGGAATAGAAGTGTTTACCATTACACTAGGATCAGTTCTAATGTCCTCTTGTAACTGTGGAACTTCTTCTGTAGAGGCAAGGATACCAGAAATAATTGGAGTAACTAGAGTCTCTGATGATGTTGACACAAAGTTTCAAATAAACTAGGAGATTTTGACCCAGTTAAATGAGATCACTTGGCCTAGAATGGTTTCATTTCCGGAGTCAAGGATGGTTGACTCATTAGTCTCTGTGAACGATAGGGTTTTGATTGACTTTCTTCCACGATTGCAGATTACTTGATCAACTCAAAATTAAAAGGGAAAACATTATTCAAATTTAAATTAATTTTATGATGCTTTGACACAACTTTCTTTTTCAACTTTTAAGAGTTGAGAAAAAGCTAAATATGACTCTAGTCACCTTCGATTTTTAATGAGTCTGAAGTGACAAGTGCTCAGATGGACCGTTTCTTTAAGGAGTCCGAAAAGGAACGAAAGTGACTACTCTAGAAGTCTAGACAGAGGGATTACCAAACCAATCGCAAAACTGCAACATACACCTCAGTGGTAGATTATAGAGAAATTACTGAGGACTTTATGTACGACAGTCAATCTTCCCAAATCTTATGTTCATTGCATTGTGATCGATAGGGCGGCAGACATGGCTTCCTAAGGATAAAATATATCACCCTATTGTGGTCTCCCAATATATACTCGACGGTACGTGGTAGCACAAGTCAGTACTGGCACTTGTCGTATCAAAGAGGAGGAATCACCCAACCTATGATGAAAACGATAGTTACCAGGCTTAACGATGCCGAAATATGTCTCTAGCCTAGACTTCTAGATGGTGTGCATTAGGTTCCAAAGACTTTTTATGGCATTGAGGTTTATTTTACAGTTGATCTTTCTTAATAAGTTTTCCTTTCAAGGTCCAGCGCATGATGTAGATGTACAATTCCTAAATATGCAATCTAAATGATAAACAATCATTTATTTTCTTTTAGCAATGAAAATCCTAGCTACTAAGGAAAGAAGAGTAAGATTATTTCAACATAGAACCGAGAGCACACACTAAATGCACTTTTCCTAAATCAATTTCCGCATGCAGTCTAAATGCAAATGCACATGCATGTATTTGTTTTTAATTTTCCTTAATGTGAGAATGAAAAAAAGAAAACTAAGTACAAATCTGAATTACTTTTCTTCAAAGCAACACTTTGGCAATTTCTTTTCAAAAATGAAAGGAAGACTAAGACGACACTTTCACTTTTGAATTGAAAACTATTTTTGACACTTCAAAGAATTGACAATTCAAATCAAATACAATGGCAAAAGTGCAATCAACTATCTAAAGAGGAAGACTTTACAACACTCTTTTTCTTGACTGGAAATGGAAGTTGCGAGACTTTCGAATCAAAATATGACAGTTTGATTAAGCTACTTTTTGCAAAGGAAGACTATAAATGATGAAAAATACATAAAAAAAAAAATTACAATTCCTTATCAAAGGAGGCTAAATAATGTAAAGGAAGAAGGTTTCAACAGTGATATACTGATCATAGACAACAAGACTACTGAATAGAGTTGAAAACAATGAAGGAAAAACCAAAATTTGGAGGCAGAAACAATCTCATTCAATCATTGCACCTGTCGTTAAGGGAAACAGGGATGAATCTCACCTGTAGCACACGGGAGGTGCGATGCATCCAGACTACCAATGAGAGACAATGTGATGGTCTAGGGATGAGACTGAGCTTGGTTTTCACCCACAGGTTTTAGCTAAGTTCATGGATTTAGGTTGAGCTTATGATAGATAGTAAACACAAAGTATAGGGCCTGACCTAATGAGGTTATTGAGGTACCACCAGGGCTCTTAGGATGTTTGCAAGTCAGATGTTTAGTTCATAAACCAACCCAAAGCTTGATTGAAGCAACGTTGATCTACTTTGCAGTTGCATAGAAAAAGTAGTTTGAAGGCTAGCTAGCTTAACTCCGGGCTCCATCTGTAGTTTATAAAGCAAACAACAGTAACAAACAAACAAACTATTCACTCCCCAGTGGAGTCGCCATTTTGTTTCCAGGAAAACTAGTGTCTATTTAGAGCTGCTAGTCCCACTAAGATGGGTAGTTATATTAGAAACAAACAATTCAAATTAACTTGTGCTTTCCTTTATGAGAGATAGATGAGAGAGAAGCAGAGAGCACCAACCTCAGTCTTTCGCTTGGCTCCTTGCTTGTTTCCTCTCTCCCTTGACAGAGATTTTGCCACTCCTTTCTCACTTGTCCCACTTCAAAGAACACCTATAGAGTCAAAGCAAACACCATCAAACCATAGAGATCTATAACCATAAAAAATGTAGGATTAGATGTACATTAACCATACAAATGCATACACAAATAAAATATTCAGAAATATACAAGTATATGGAGGAAAAATCAAATAGATTTATTGATAGAAGTAGTATAAGAGAGGATTACAACCCAACTATCTGATCTAGCACCATCCTCCCAGCATTAAAGCCCTCTTCACCTCATGATAATACTAGATCACCCAACAAAATACAATGTTTCACATAGAAACCAACAACACTTTCTTACAAAATACAAAATTCCAGCCTCTGGTTCTCTAGGATGAGGGATCCATATATAGATATTTTCAGGGTGGTGAGTCAGCTTTTGGGATGTTGATTAGTGTCATTTCACTAATAGTTCTTGGTTCCACTTGGAGATTTCATGATCTCTTACTTATCCCTGGGCAAATTTAGAGAGTCAAGTATCATATGATCCGTTTCTAGAAGATTCTCTGGGTTTCCACCTAGCAAACTAATTCTGCCATTTCTCTTCTCTCACTCATCGCACCCTATAGAATGGCCTTTCAGTATGCATCGCACCCTTTGTGTGTAGCAGGTGAGATGCATCGCACCCTTAGCATGGAGAAGTCTGTATGGTCCATTTTTGACCAGTTTTGAGCAGTTTTTCAAGGAGAACTTCTGGGAAATGATGTAATCAATTGACCTTGATCTTTTAGTGTATGAAACAACACTTTTAGGGGTTTAGAAGCCCTTGGTTTATGGACATATGTGATTGGGGTTGTCATTCCTAAATATGTCTATAACAGTTAGGTTTTTTGATGTTGTGTTTTCCATTGTTTCTTAATAATAAATAGCCCTATGAGCCGAATTGTAACATAGTTTAGAGGCATGTAGCTACCACCTCTCTTCTTAGAGATAAGCTATCATCAATTGAGCTAGTTTATTTCCATTTCTATTTGTAAGCATATTTCAGTATTTGATATTAATGAAATGAAGTAATTTTTCTATTGCATCTTTTTATTTATGGTTATATCTATAATTTATTACATTCCTATTTAAGTTCACATTAGTGGTATTAGAGCAGTCTTCTCCTTCTCTATTTTTCTTTCCATGTCCCCAACGAGGTCAGGATATAAAGAGTTAGGGCTCGAACTAGTTGAACCTTTGAAAGACTAGCCTCGCAAATCTCAATGGCCTCCCATTAAGGAAGATGAGAAAGATGAGGGTGCAAGAGATCCTTTCAAAATATTGCTTGAAGAAGCCATCGAGTGACAAAGGAATGAGATGATGGACAACTTTACCAAGATCCTTCAACAACAACCTAAGGGAAACAAATATCCTTCCATAAGCTACTCTAGAAGTGCCACACCCTTTAAGGTACAAGTTAAATTTGACATCCCCATATTTGAGAGTCAGATAGGTGCAGACACTATAGATAAATGGTTAAATTTGTTAGAAGGTTAATTTTCTGTTCGTGATTTTTCTAGCCAAGAAAATATTACTTTTTCACTTCTCAAAGTTTCCCCCCACATCAAGGTCTACTGGGAAACCTTTCGTGAGAAGAAGGAAGAAAGTACAATGTCACTATTTTTGGCCGCACCCACTTGGAAATTGTTCCAGGATTCCATCAAGGAGAAATACTACCCTGTCGGGAGTTATGAGGATAAATACATAAAGTGGACCACACTGTAGTAGGGAAGGGACCAAGACATGCCATATTTAACAATGTTTCTCATACCATATGCACAAAGTTGGGTATCAAGGATTATGAGAAACATTTGGTACTCAAGTATTGTGGTTTCCTACACAGGTACTTCTAGGATGAGATGGAGTTACTAGACATATCCTCGCTTAGCACACCGCACCATTACGCTATCAATATCGAGAAGAAGTTTTAAAAAAGGAAGCAAGACTTTGGATCTGTGAATCTGAAGCAAGGGAAAGGTGCTCCCCAATCGAAGAAAAAAGGAAAAATCTAAGGCGAGGTAACCCAAAACAACTCGTTTAAGCTGCAAGAAAATAACAACACCATGACATCAAATAAGGATACAGGAAAATGGTGTCAATTCCATAAGAGTCCCAGTCGCAACACAAATGAGTGTCGAGCCAAGCAGTCATTCATGGCTGAGTTGAAGGCTTCAGAATCTAATGCATTTTCTGACTCAGTCTGAACCTAAAAAGAGGAATGAGAAATGGAAGTAGATTATTGATGCCGAGCCCAGTCTCATTGTTTCCACTGCCAAGATCTAGAAGAATGCGCCTGAAGTTCCAGAGGAGGGGGAGTGTCTCTTTCACTCACAAATGTGGGTGAAGGTTTGTCACTGCAATTAAGTGTTGACAATGGGAGCCAAAAGAACCTCATTTCAGTAGAGCTCATGAAGCGGTTGAGCCTACCAACTACAACACATCCACAACCATACAACATTGGGTGGCTTCACCAAGGATGAGCTCTCTGTGTCAGCCAGTAGTGTCGCCTTCCCTACAGCATCAATCCCTTCATGGATGATCTATTGTGTGATGTTTCTCCTCTTTACGCTTGTGATGTATTATTAGTATAACCATACTTGTGGAAGCAACATGATGTATACAAATTTAGACCTCACTCTGTTATTATTTATTTGGGTAATACATTATACAAGATACCAGAGGTAGCTCCACCTACTGCCATCTCTTTTATCTACTAAGAAATGTAGTAAGATCATCCCCTAGACTACGAAATTTGTTTTCTTTCTAATTCACTCTCAAATTAAGGGGAAGATTGTAGAGATGTCCATGGCCCTTGGGAAGGGTTCCTCCATGTAGTAGAATTTGGTGGATACATTCATTGAAGTGTTGGCTTGAGGAGGCTTTGACCCAAGTTCAAAGGTAGTTTCACTAACCAATAGAACTCTACATTATCGGACCTTTCGGCAAAAACCCACTTAGCACAAGCTACAGGCTCACTTGAGGCAGTATTGGGGGATTCTAGAACTAGGTTTCTACATCTAGAAGGCTATGTGATGTGGAGTTAAGTTGTTTCTTCAGTTTTGGGCCTAATCTAACCTTCATGAACCGTTATCCCTAAAATCCCCAAACTTAAAGTGATTTTTAGTTAAACAGAGTTATGAACTTTGTGTAATCGTCTACTCATGTATAAAATAATGTATAATAGTAGATCCAAATATTCGCAAAGAAATTAAGATAATAATACAGATAAATGGAATTCAATTGAGCATGAATCCATAAAACACTTAAGCATATAAATTGGATGCAAAATTGCTTCAAATACTCTTTATTATTTTAGATCTTTAATATACATACTTTCCAGATCCTGCACACGTAGTTGCAGTAGCCCGCGCACTCAGTTGTGGACTTACCAATGTTTCCACACACATAATAGTAGGAGCCTTCTCCTTCACCCAAAATACAGACAGATCATACCCTTACAGACTCAAAAATCTACTGATTTCCTTAAACTTTCTAAGACACACCTTTCTATAATTTTTCCTATTAAAATACCACGGTTTGCAAACCATGGGCATAGCTCAAAACAATACAAAAGATAAGGGGCTTTGACCATCCTAAAACCCCTTGACTCCTACTGACCTGCTTGCTGCACTCCTCAAAATGCAGACCCCATCCCAACAAGAAGAATACAGGGATATCTTCTCCTCACCCACAGGGGTACCCTTGCATTATCAGGTCAAGCATTTGTTTGATAAGACTCCTAGAGCACCTCTACCCAATGGTATGATATATTGCTACTTCATTATGGAAAATGTCGTGTACAAGTGGCGACCTCATAAACATCGTGTGCCACACAAGTTTCAGGTGGGAAAAAAAGTTATGTTGCATTTGCAGAAAGAATGCCTTACCAGAGGCCATCAGAAGCTTAAACTACTCTGATATGGTCTTTACACCATTACCAGGGTTATGGGAGACAATATTTTTGAGCTCAACATTCCCCCATTCCTTGGCCTACACACAGTGTTTAATGTGAATTGCCTTCGACCATACTTCCCATCATTACTAGACACATCCAACATCGCAAAAACCTCATACCAACATATATAAACCTAGACTAAACCATATCGGGTTGTCAAAGTTGGCCAACTCCTACACCAAGGCAAGTGTCTCACTAGGGAGAAGTTCAGTAGAAGTTTCCCCATCTCTTGGAGGCACTCAACGCAATGGGGACCACTGCTTCCTAATGGGGGAGGATTGATCCAAGTCGATGTTAATGGCCACCCACCTATTCCACTTGGAACCCCACCACTATCTCTTTCACTTTTCTAGTTTCCTTAATTGTAGCACAATTTACTATTTTTGGTAGTTTTTCATGTCGTGAACTTCATAAACCATTTTAAGGCCCTAAACAGCATTTTTTTTGTGAAAATTGGTGCCACCATGGAGCCTGGCCTAGTTTTAAGCTCTTAAAATTTGTAGTCTTCAAATATATCTTTCTAACTAGGTATTATGCACGTCAAACAGAGATCATATGCCGAAGTTACAACCCCGAGAAGTTGATGTACCAATTTAACCAATAGGGGCCCATAGTTTTGGCACTTCATCTCATAGGGTTAGGTTTTTTGATGTTTAGTATTTTCCATTCTTTCTCAATAATAAATAGGCCTCTCGGCCTATTTATAACATAGTTTAGAGGCACGTAGCCGCCACATATCTTCTCAAAGATAAGCTACCATTGTGGGAGCTAGTTTATTTCCATTTATGTTTGTAAGAATATTTCAGTATTTGATATTAATGAAATGAAGTATTATTTTTGTTACATCTCTATATTTATGGTTATATCTAAAATTTACTATGTTCCTATTTAAGTTCAAGTTAGTGGTATCAGAGCAGTCTTCTCTTTCTTTATTTTTCCTTACATGCCCCCAACGAGGTCGGGATATAAGGAGTTAGGGCTCAAACTTGTTGAACCTTTGCAAGACCAACCTCGCCAATCCCGATAGCCTCCCATGGCAGAAGAGAAGAAATCTTAGGGGGTAGGAGATCCTTTCAAAATCTTGTTCGAAGAAGCCCTCGAACAACAAAGGAACGCGATGATGGAAAACTTTTCCAAGATCCTTCAGGGGCTACCCAAGGGTGACACATCTCCTTCCAGGAGTTACTCTGGAAGCACCACACTCTTTAAGGTACAAGTTAACTTTGACATCCCCATATTTGAGGGTCAGATAGATGCAGACATTCTAGATAAATGGTTAAATCTTCTAGAAGGATATTTTTTTGTTCATGATTTTTCTAGCTGGGAAAAGTTTACTTTTTCACTTCTCAAAGATGCCATCCACATCAAGGACTGGTGGGAAACCTACTATGAGAAGAAGAATGAAAGTACACCCTCACTAATTTTGGCTGCACCCACTTAGAATTCATTCCATAATGCCATCAAGGAGAATTACTACCCTGTTGGGAGCTATGAGGATAAATACATAAAGTGGACCACATTGCGGCAGGGAAGGGACCAAGATGTGCCAGAGTTTATGTTGGGCGCAGGATCCCCCAAAGCTAGTTTTGGGGCTTAAAGCCCATATTTTGGTCCAATTTTGTAATCCTAATGTAAAGACTCCACATTTTGTGGGTGCAGAGCATGTAGTTGTTAAAGAGTCATAGGGTTGTCCATCCTTATTTTGATAATGTAATGTCAGTTGTAAAAGATCTACCCATGGCCCGCAGACCATGAGATTGTATAAATACAGTGAAGCTCTAAGTAAGTTGAGACAATCGATCAACTAATCGAATGATAAATAATTGAGTCATATATTTGGATTAGAAGTCTATGTTTGGGTTGTACCATAGGTAGAGGCTCTGCAGTTGAGTGTGCAGAGACCTAGTAGTTCGCAGCTAAGTGTGTGGAACCCTGTAGCTGAGTGTGTAGGGCAAGTCGAGTCTGTAATCAATTGGAATTATCAATAAAGAGAAGTGCCCTATAATTTTTTTGTCTTTATTTCATGTTTATGCATCTGTTATATTGGGTATGAATTCCACTTCTAATACTTATATGAAGTGCGAATGTGTATAACTATATTGGTTAAGTGAATGCAAGTAAGAACATCTATTTATGTGAAGCTAACTAAGATCTGCTAATAAGATAAGTAAGATACTTAGCATAGTTTGGGAAATATCATAGTTTGTTTCCCTAGCAGTGTGAAAGTAGATAAGCCCCTCGTTCAGGCTGCACGAAAGCCAATTGTAACAGTTCGCGAAGGTACTGAAGGGTAGAATAGAGGGATAAGCAACCTATGCGAAGGTAGGTATAGTTGGAATAAACCGACATCACATCCATTTCAAGGGTGCAGAAACTTGGTTCCAGCATCCCCCCATATTGTTTCGTATGAGACTTCAGTTTGTGCTCCGCAGGGTGATGCCAAAAGGGCCAATAATGTAGGCATTTGTTTGGCTAACTAACATTGAACCTGGGTCTGGCCCCCATAAGCTAACAAATGGTTCCATTTCTAGAACCGGAATCTTCATGAGAGATGTGTGGTGTCGTATCACTAGAATCCAACTAAGAAATAAATCAAAGGCTTGTTGGACAGAAGAATTCACGAGTTCACGGTGTTGGAGAATAGAAACCCGCGACTGTCAGAAGAACAGTGGCTAGACAGTTACCTATATATGGAGATCCATGAAATCTATTTCGCGTTCTTCCCTACTGAGCTATACGAGTGGATTACAAAGCTAGAAGATATCCAAGGAAGGTGGAAGCTTGATGGTCATATTGTGTGGACCCCAGAACTAGTGTGAAGGTTGGAAGCATCGAAAGACAAGATCATGGGCACCTTTGATCACTAGCTCGATCACATTATATGAGGATTTGTTACTGAGTTCGCGGTCGACATCTCAGTCATCTATAGTGAAGCAGAGCAATGCTTGCTCAAAGGAATATGAGGTAAGTACATAAAATCTCTGAATACTTGGATTAAAATGTTGTTGTGAAAAAAATGGGTTATGCAACTACCTTCATGTTCAAGTCTACATGAAGTAGAAGAATTTATAGAAACAAAGGAAATAAGGATCCAGAACATATCCCCTTGATTTCACCTCCACAAGGAGACGAAGAAGGGATCATGAAGATCTCTCCACGAAGTTCTATTCAATTGATAAGATAGAGATTTTTGTGAATACCACGTCTGCCCACACCACCTCCATCTTCACTAGCATTACTTCCAACTTCACCCATACCACCTTCACCACCACCGCGATTCAGTATGGAAAATACAGTGAAGTTTCCTGTGTTCAAAATTTTGGTAAATGAGGATCCAGACCAATTTTGGTTCGTTGTAAGGCCTATATGGGAAGCGGAAGGTGTTACATATGACCATATAAAGAAAGAAACACTAGTTAGTGCTCTATAGGATCACGCATTGACCTAGTATATTAAGTACTCCAACAATAATCCGAATGCAAGAGTCGTAGACATCCAAGCAGCACTGAATAGGGAATTTAGCAGGCCTAAATCTGAAGCGTAGTCAATTGTGGGATTAAAAGAGATCATGATGCTACCAGGTGAGACTCCTTGGGAACTAGATCATAGGCTGAAATGTATAATCCATGAAGCCAATATGAATTTGACAGATGGACAACATCGTGAGTGGTTTGTAGCTTCACTACTACCACATTTAAGGAGTGCACTATCGTAGTAGAAAATAACAACTCAGGAAGAGGCCTTGGAGATTTCCATGAAACTGATGCCAGATCAGAATCTAGGAGTTCAGCAGATCAACGTGCAGCTAAAGAATGTATGCCTTGAGATGCAAGGCTTGAAGTAGGATAGGACAATTTGACTAGAGGTACACAAAGAAGTATGGTGTGTGAAATGAAAAACTTAGGGCCATGACAAAGACCATTTCCTGGTCTTTACAAATTACCATGCAAGAGGAGGACCAATGCCTTTAAGGATGGAAGCTCAAGTAGGACCTAGCATGGCACATTCTTTGTGGTGCACTATCTGTCAAATAGCAATAAAACATGCCATGGATAACTACCACTTGTTATAAAAGTATACGTAAACTCCACAACAGTTGTTCTGTAACTTTTGTAGGTTAGTGGGACATGATGAGCGTACTTACAAGAGCTATGAATTGATGATGGATAGAACTCTCACCTATAGAGTTTAGGCCAAAATGTGGCCCCTTGAGTAGAATGTAGGGATGGCACGAACAAGATTTCAAGGGCGCAAAGAAGGTTGACGAGGAGGAGGACTTGGTAGAGGTCGTGAATAGTTGATTTTCTAAAATTGCGGAAGGCCAGGACACTATGTCGTGATTGCACTAATCCAATGCACCCATCATGCAAATTTTTCATGTTGTTTGATCATGAGACAAAAGATTGTCCTACATTGATAGCTAGGATACGTGACAAAGGAGCGCTACCACCTCCCCCGACTCAGAACCTGCATATGATGAGGTCTAAGCCATGCGAGGAAGATCCAAACGTAAATATAATGCTCTAAAGTGGGATTGCGACAGGAGATGATGAAGGGAAACAACCAAAAGATAGTACGTGGGCTTGCATAGCCTCAGTAAAGGAGGTTGAGTTCGATTTGGAGTGCGCTTTGGAAACCTTCATGGAAGCTAAGAAGAGCTTTGCTAAGGCTTCCACTTCAGGAAGAAAAGATAATCTGGAGCAGGAGATGGACCCCTCTATGCTAAAAAATTTCCTCGAAACCTGTATGAAGTTACTGCGCAATAGTTAGGCTGTGAAAGGGTTACATGAACTTATCAATAGATGTCCTGGGACCATGCCAGGTGAACTGCATGTAGTCCACAAGATTGGAAAGCATAAGACAAGGACAAGATGTTAAATGGGACTTACCATGTAGATCAGAGAATACAAAATGGATCAAGTCACTTTGGATTTGGGATCATATGTGAATGTTCTACCGAAATAGACATGGGAACAAATGGGGAGAACTATGTTGCAATGGTCTCCAATTCAGCTAAGGATGGCGAATTAGCAGTAATACCCATCGGGTGGTTGCAGGGAGTAATCGTGGATATTGAGGGAGTGAGCTCACTGGCATATTTTGAAGTCATAGAGATTGTTGATGACAACCATCCCTACCCCGTGCTATTGGGAATTGACTGGGATACTAATATGAATAGGGTAATCAATCCGAAGAAGTGAAAAATGATTTTTGAGAAGAAATCGTTGCTTGTAATAATGCCCCTAGATCCTGCTAAAGGATCGTGCTATACAGAGCAGGTCTGTGACTATGAGAATGATGATAATCTAGACTGCATCTACAAGATAACAGTGCAAGACCAATATTGGGTGAATCCCACCATGGATGGCCAGATTACATGGGGGTGCAAAAGCTCCTACACTTCGGACTCTGACGAGGAAATAGAATGATGGAAGAATTGATTACATGACGTAACTACGTTGAATTTCAATATGATGACTAGGTAGTTGTGTTGTGTATCATTGGAGCAAAGAAATCTGCCTACTTATGATGGATTGAATGAGGTAGATATCTTCCTAAATGTGTTTGAAAGAGAGGTGCCAAGAAAACAATGCTTCCAAGCCTTGGACACCTGCAAGATGGTGGGTATGCACAAGGGGAGTTTTGATGATTGGCACGAATGTAGGAAAATGAAGCAAACATGATTTGGGAAGCCTAAGATGTGACTCACAGACAATTACGATGGGAAGAATGATCCACACTCGCATTTGGCCAAGTGGACACAAGCTTATGGAGAAAAGCCAAAACCTGAGTGGGTTCACCTATTTTGTCATACCCTAGATGTTATCCCAATGAATTGGTATGTGGAAATAGAGCTTTGCCACGGGACAGGTGAATGGGATATCCTACGCAAAAGATTCATGATGACCTTCAGTTTTGAGGATAGATTTGATAGTATTGATGAAACGCTACAAGAGGTGAAAGCAACCATATTTAGGATACCACAAGATCCTTTACACCTGACGTAGCCTGAATGGGCTACTCAGCTGAGTGGCATGCTGGAATGTTATAATGTAACTGCTAAAGAAGAGGATGAAGATCTGTGGAGAATTAACATTCCAGAGATGGAAGGCCACTATGAGGTTCAAGGACCACAGATTGAGAACCTTGATATAATGGCGCTGGTGAGGACTAGATAGGTGAACATTGGTATAGAGCCCAAATTTGTGAATATTGGAGACTACTGGGATGATGCAATGGTGGATAAGGTTGCTGAATTACTCCGTGAATACTAGACTTATTACCTACCAGGTTTATGGATTTGAAAGGAATAATTGGAGATCTAGGAGTGATGAAGATCATGTTAAAACCTAAGGTGAAGCCAGTTAAGAAGAGGCCTTACCACCTAAATCCGAAATACAAGGAGAAGGTCCACTTAGAGCTATACAAATGCTAGCAGTAGGCATCATTGAGCCTATGGAAGAGTCCAATTGGGTAAGCCCAATGGTGGTGCAAGAGAAGAAGTAGAAAGATGAGATAAGGATATGTGTGGATCTTATAAAACTGAATGATGCTTGTGTGCAGGCTCCTTTCCCAACTCCGTTCATAGATGAAGTGTTGGACAATGTAGGTGGCCAAGAAGCATACTCCTTCACTGATGGGTTCTCTGGGTACCACCAAATAAAAATCAGGACAGAGGATAGGAGCAAGACAACCTTTGCGACTGAGTGGGGTTTTTTCAATACATCGTAATGTCATTTGAGCTACAGAATGCATCAGATATATTTTCACACATGGTCATTGCGACATTGAAGGAATATATTCATAAGTTCCTGGAAGTTTATTTTGATGATTGTACTATGTTTGGACTCGTTAAGTTCCATGTAGCGAGCTTGCGCTTGATGCTGGATACCTATCGAAGATACTAGATCATGATAAACCTCAAGAAGTGTCTGTTTTTCATTCCTTTTGTGAACCTATTGGGGCATATGGCTTGCAGACAAGGGTTGATGGTAGACCCCGCAAATATCACGGTAATTATGAACTCAGAAGCGCCACAGAGTGTGAAATAGTTGCGCGCTACCCTAGGACATATGGGATATTACAGGAAGTTTATCAAAGGTTATGCCCAGATCACTGCGCCGATGGAAAAAATGTTGGAAAAGGATGTCTCGTTCTCCTGGAACGATGAATATAAGAAAATACTGGATATATTAAAGGAAAAGATGGTTACCACGCCGATTATAGTCTTCCCAGACTAGAAGAAAGAATTTCATGTACATGTTGATGTGTCATGTATAGTGTTGGGGGAAGTAATAACACAAGATGGTGGAGAAGGCTTGGACCACCCTGTCACGTTCGCAAGTCATAGATTATATAAAGCAAAGAAGAACTATTCAACCACTGAATGTGAGGGACTAGCTATAGTGTATGCACTCCAGAAGTATCGACACTACTTGCTAGGAGGTCACTTTAAGATGTATATGGATCACTCCACGCTGAAGTACTTTGTCAATAAGCCTATGTTGGGGGGGTGCATCTACACATGGTTATTATTGTTCCATGAATACAATTTTGAAGTTGTTGTGAATCCTAGATAATAGAACGTGGGACTTCGCCACCTGTCGCACATCAAGACAGGGGAGGAACCCACTAATTTGGAGGAAGGATTAATTGACATGCAAATTTTTGTTGTGCGCATCACAGATGGACATTTCAAGGACATAATACATTTCCTAATAACGGGAACTGTGTCGAAAGGCTACTATGTCCAGCAAAAGAAGGAATTAGTGGTGCACATGGAAAATTTCTCTATTATTGTTGGGCATCTATACAAGATGGGAAATGATGAGATACTGCGAAGGTATGTACCTGAGTTTGAATGAATCAGCATCCTCACGGACACTTATGGGGGCACCACGGGAGGACATTATGCAGGAAGAGCAACCGCGCAGAAGATTCTATGCACAGGGTTGTGGTGGCCAACCCTTCATCAGGATTCAAAATCATATTGCAAGGCATGCGAAGTATGTCAAAGAACAGGTAGGCCATCGCGGGGGGATGAAATGCCTTTGAATCCAAAAATAACGTTGCAACCCTTTGAGAAGTGGGCAATAGATTTTGTGGGACCAATTCAGCCCCAAGGAAAGATAGGCGTGAGGTATATTATCACTGCGACAGAGTACTTGACTAGTTGGGTAGAAGCACAGCCGGTGAAGGATTGCACATGCACGACTACTGTGAAGTTTATATTTGAACATGTATTGGCGTGATTTGGATTCCCAAAGATTTTGATGAGTTATCAGGGTATGTACTTTCTGAATGAAATGATCAATGCACTGACGGAGGAATTTCAGGTGTACCATCAAAAGAGCACACCTTATCAACCATAAGCTAATGGGAAAGTAGAAGCGTTCAACAAAGTACTGGAGACCGCACTGACCAAGGTATGCAATACTTAGCGAAGTGATTGGGACCTGCACATACCTAAAATATTATGGGCTTATCGGACGACGTGTAAGAAGTTAATAGGACATACACCCTTTAGGCTGCTCTACGGGGTTGAAGCTGTAATTCCTATGGAATATATTGTGCCTAGTATGTGCATAGAAACACTCAGAGATATGATGGATCATGGAGCTCTAAAAGAAAGGCTCATGCTTGAAGAAGAGAGATTTTTGGCTGGATTTCACTAGCAAGTCCAAAAGCAGCGCAAAAAGGCATGGCACAACCAACATATTAAGCTGCGCACCTTTAAGGAGAATGACTTGGTGATATTATATGACAGTAAGTTTTATGAATTTCTAGGGAAACTCAAAATGCATTGGCTAGGGCCATATGTTATTAAGGAGATTACCGATGGTGGCGTGGTATAGTTGGTAAAGCTGAATGGAGATCCCTTCCCAGGAAAAGTGAATGGCAGTCATTTGAAGCCATACATAAGTGGCTCGACCATTTGACTCACCGATAGAATCATAGTCTTAGTGCTCCAGGTAGCTGAAAGGAGGCATGGGACTACAAAATACAATGCCCAGGAACTGCACGATGTCAGTACTGCATGAAGCAGTGAATTGTCATAGGGTCCACGATAGCGCAAAGATAGATGCGTTGGCACACAGGTTAGTTGAAAAGTGACTGTTAAAGTCACTACTTATGATTTGATGGTTGGTTTCATGCAAAATAGAGTGGGAGGCAGGCATTTAAGATGTACTTTATGGGCTAGATTCTTGAAAATCTACCACCAATCTATCATTAATGGACTGAATGTGGGGGGAACGGTCGAATTCAAATTCAAAAGGCCCTATAAATTACAATTGGTTGTCCAACGAAAAACACTTGGCATTTTGAGAACTGAGTTGTTGTGCTATCAAGTGTGTATTGACCTTTCAAACTTTGAGGCTTTGAGAGCAAGTTCATTGTTTGAAACATTGCCGAAGGAGACACAAAACCTCCTAACTAGAATGATGTTGACACCCACAAAATACTCGTAGGAAATTGTGGAAGTGGAAGCTCCAGAGAGTGCCAGAATAATCGTTGAGGTCCCTAAAACACTGCAAACACTGAGACCCAAGAAGTATAAATAGGCCATGATCTCGATGTGCACGTCACTTAGAAATCCACTGAGGACCAAGCTCACATTACAGGAAAAGGGGAAGGCCATTAATCTAGAGGTCGATGAGGAGGAGAATGTAGAGATGGACATTGAAACCCAGGGTGTGGGCCCTATTACCTAGTTGCCGGAATATGTTCCTCCACGCAAGGGTAAAGCCAAGGTGTCAAAGGATATAGATGAGAGCAAGAGCCCTCAGCAAACTTTACTGCTCCTAGACAATATTATTTTTGAGGAACCGCACCTGGGGTGGGTTCCCATGTTGAAATTTGAAGATTGGGACCTCGTAGACCACGAGAAGTTCCCGCATTTAGAGACTACGAAGCTATTGCGCTAGAGGATTGATGAGACTGTTGGAACAATTCAATTGGAGTCACTCACATGGCTCGGAGGTGTACAGAAAGTCAAGTTTCTTAACTTGCTCTGGGTACCGCATTACCACCATGCCCTAGTGACTGTCTTCGTCACTAAGAAGTTTCTTTGCTTGGTGCATGATGGGTATTTGTGGCTAGAGGTTCCCATCCCCATCACAGACCATCTGATTCATCAAATTACATGGCTGCCCTACTTAGGAGAGGATCTAGCTAACAGTTCAGATGGAAAAGGTGGTGATTTGGCCCTCACAGAAGTAATGAAGAAGAGGTTCAAGTTGGAGAAGAAGAAGCGAGGACAAGCCATCTCCAACATTAACAACCCTTTAGTCAAGTTCACGACACAAATCATAGTAGGGAAGGTGATGTAGAAGTTCCACACAGATGAGGTGCCCATGCCCATGGTTTCACTCGTAGCCCAATGTGTGGAAGGAGTCTAGTTCAACTGGGTGAACTATCTATGTGGCGAGTTCCTTGCAAGCTGTCGTGAGGCACAGGAGTAGGGAAAACCATTTCATTATGCGTGGCTCCTGTTGTCGATAGTACTGGTGGCATGGGAGCTGCCCGAAGATAGCCAGTTCCCTTCGGTCACACAGGACCTTCGAGAGGCAGCAAAGTATGCTTCATTGTGGGCGACCAAGGACGTGCAAAGGATAAAGGAGAGAGATATTTTAGATATTAATGGAGATGAATATCTAGATGGGGAGTAATCGCAAGCCACAGTTGTTTCCCACAGTATACAACTATTTGTAGAGCTTTACAGAGTTCTAAGTATATTTCCACCATGTCTTCATCAGGGCGTGGAAGGACCCTACGATGACATGGCATGATTTACCATACCTGGCAACTGACAATTTAATACTTGCAGTCCTTGAGTCTTGGCCGTCGAAGTGGCACGCTCCAGCTGACTTCATGGTGGAAACAGAAAAGTCTGTCATGCAGCGCAAGAAGGAAGAGACAAAGCTTTGAATAGTGCAACTCGCAGAGAAGCACAGGAAAGAGGAAGCAGTAGCTAAGGCCCAGGCAGTGCGCAACGCTACGAAGCTAGTGGAACAACAAAAAGTAGGAGAAGAAGAGCATGAAGGACAAAAGTCACCTTCAATCGAACCCAAGACGGACATAGAACAAGGTGGCGCAGACCCATAGACAACATCCACCTAGCTCAAGCGTCTGTGGCCACAAGAGTAGACAGTGTCGCGAAAGAAGACCAAGGCATCCAAAACGTATTTTAACACAATCATCCTCACAGAGGGGGATTTGCATGACATCGACGAAATAGTGAGGGATGTGACCACAGAGGCCCTCCAACAATTTGAAGAAAAACAACAGCTAGTATTGGGGGATCTTAGGATAGAGTTGCAAGAGTTGTAGGTACGTACTCCATGGGCTGGCATAGTGTCCACTAGCCTCGTGATCGACACTTTGGCTACCGAGAAAATGTTGCACACAAGGGTGACCAATATGATAGTGCTACCATATGGGGCACTTACTACAGAGGAGGCCGACAAGGCCATGGTCAGTAGTTTGAAAGGGGTCGGACTAAATATGGCTGCGCTCCCTCGGGAAACTCTCTATCTCTTGTAGGATGGAGTCACCGCGGAACTTCGATCCAGGGAGAGTCACACACTGCAAGTGATGAGCGAACATTTTATCAACATTGAGCAGTTGGGCCTACAACATAATGAGGCAGTGGAGAAGAATAGGCAGATAATGTAGGTTGTAGAGGAAGCCTTTCTAATGGTCCCAAAGTTGGACATTCAAGTAGAAGAACCGGTGGAGGCACACGTCCACAAATTGGCCACAGGAGTGCACGACGCTAGAGCAGGGATGGCCAGGGTTCACCTAGACCTGAACTTGCAAATCATAGAATTGCAGTTGAAGGCTTAGCCTTCAACTCCACTAGAAATTAGGGAACAATGAACCACTGTTGTTATAGCAGCAATAGTGGTGGTTGATAGCGCAGTGGCAGATTGCATGCAGCTATTCGAACAGTCATTCGAGGTCCTAACCACCCTGCAGGAAGACCCAAAGGTAGAGCACCTAGAGATGGAGGCATGCAAGCTATAGCAGAAGTATGATGAGGTAAAAGTGACCACGTAGATAGTTGTCCTTACACAAAGGCTTGTAATGGTGCAGAAGGAAAAGGCGCTCAAGTAACAGGTGGATGTTGCTCGACATAAGGAAGCAGTCTTAAAAGAATGCCTACAGCCATAGATCGATGAGGCTTATACAATTAACACCTCCATTGAAGCAAAGCTCGTGCAACTGCAAGCAACTCAATAGAGGATTTAGGGCAGAAGTTCAACAACAGTGGTCATTGAACAACGTGTGGAGGAAGTTCAGCAGGCAGCTGCTTAGTGTGATGCTGAAGTCGTAGTGAACCAAACAAATCTGGGAGGTCTTTGTGCTAAGATTTCCACACCTACAGAGTGACTTAAGGATGAGTCACGATGTTTGTGTTGGGGTATTGTTGGGCATGGGATCCCCCAAGGGAAATTTTGGGGCTTAAAGCCCATATTTTGGTCCAATTTTGTAATCCTAATGTAAAGACTCCACATTTTGTGAGCGCGGAGAGCATAGTTGTTAAAGAGTCTTAAGGTTGTCTGCCCTTATTTTTATAATATAATGTTAGCTGTAAATTATCTACCCATGGTCCATGGACCATGGGATTGTATAAATAGAGAAAAGCTCTAAGTAAGTTGAGACAATTGATCAACTAATTTAATGACGAAGAATTGAGTCATATCTTTGGAGTAGAATTCTAAGTTTGGGTCAAGCGTAGGTAAAGGCTTTGCAACTGAGTGCGCAGAGGCCTAGTAGTCTGCAGCTGAGTGCGCGGACCCCTGCAGCTGAGTGCGCAAGGTGAGTCAAGTCTGTAATCATCTGGAATTATCAATAAAGAGAAGTGTTCTATAACTTTTGTGCCTTTATTTCCTATTTATGCATTTGTTATATTGGGTATGAATTTCGCTTCTAATACTTATATGATGCGTGAACATGTATAACTGTATTAGTTAAGTGAATGCAAGTAAGAACATCTATTTACACAAAGCTAACTAAGATCTTCTAATAAGATAATTAAGATACTTAGTGTAGTTTGGGAAATATCATAGTTCGTTGCCCTAGCAGCACAAAAGCATATCAACCCCTGGTTACGGCTGGAATAAACTGACATCACATCCATCTCAAGGGTGTAGAAACTTGGTTCTAGCATCCCCCCATATTGCTTCGAGTGAGACTTCAGTCCATGCTCCACGGGTCGATGCCAAAAGGGCCAGTAGTGTAGGCATTTTTTTGGCTAACTAACGCTGAACCTGGGTCAAGCCCCCATAAGCCAATAGTTTACCAATGTTTTTTATACCCTTCGCACGAAGTTGCGTATCAAGGATTCTGATAAATATTTGGTACTCAAGTAGTGTTTCTTGCCCTACAGTATCAAGCCCTTCAAGAATGAGGTATTGTGTGATGTTTCTCCTCTTAACGTTTGTGATGTATTATTAGGACAACCATACCTGTGGAAGAGACATGTTGTATATGAGTTGAGACCTCGCTCTTTTATTATTTCCTTGGTTAATAAATTATACAGGATACCGGAGGTAGCTCCACCTACCGCCATCTCTTTTATATCTATTAAGAAATGTGGTAAGATCCTCTCCCAGACTAGGAAATTTGTTTAATTTTTATTCATTCACAAAGTAAGGGGAAGATTTTCGACACATCTATGGCCCCCAATAAGGGTTCCTCCAAATAGCAGAAGCAGATTGATACAGTCATGGAAGAATGAAGGCACATATTCTCCTCACCCATAGGGGTACGCTTGCACTATCAGGTCAAGCATTCGTTCGGATTGACTCACATAGCAGCTCTACCCAATGGGCTAATATATCACCCCTCCATTATCAAAAATGTCGATTACAAGTAGCGACTTGATCAACATTGGGTGTCACTCAAGTTTCAGGTGGGCGAAAAAGTTTGGTTGCATTTGTAGAAAGAAGGCCTTACTAGAGCCCATTGGAATCTCGGACCACACTGATATGTTCCTTACACAATTACTAAGGTTGTGGGAGACAATTATTTTGAGC
Source organism: Pinus taeda (assembly GCA_000404065.3). Taxonomy (NCBI): domain Eukaryota; kingdom Viridiplantae; phylum Streptophyta; class Pinopsida; order Pinales; family Pinaceae; genus Pinus; species Pinus taeda. Next base: position 48,817 of record APFE030951723.1, on the reverse strand, counting down.
TTCGAATTCCCCCATTCCTCGTCATACACCCAATGTTCAATGTGAACCACCTTCGACCATACTTCCCACCATTATTGGATACATCCGACATCGCAGAACAACTCACACCAGTAGAGTTAAACCCAAACTGCATGGAATAGGCCATGATTGATTGGATTATGGAAACACAAGTCAAGAACACTTAACAACAAAATTTCCAACTATATCGGCTTGTCAAAGCTGGCCAACTCCTACACCAAGGCAAGTGGCTCACTAGGGACCAAGTTCAACAAAAGTTTCCCCATCTCATGAAGGCACTCAATACAATGGGGACCATTTCTTCCTAAGGGTGGAGGAATAATCCAGGTGGATGTTGGTGGTGTTAGAAAATTATATATTACAGAGCAATGGAACTCATAAAATATATTGCAGAAATATAAACACAGAAAATGCATAAAACAAGAGAGACACAAATATACATGGTTCACCCAATTTAGGCTACGTCCACGAAGAAGCAACCAGCCCTTCCTTTTATATTATCCAACAAACTGAAGAGATACAACCTACAACAGATATGTTGTAATTCCTTCTTCACTCTCACATAATCTCCTCTAACATAGTTACCGATCAAATGAGAAAATGACCTAGTACCTGTTTTTTTGAGGTAGCAAAAAATCACTCGATTTTGAAAAATGGTGACTCAGTATACGCCTTTTTTTGGAGCATATTTTTGCCACTTTAAATTTTTTTATGTATCAAGTATGAACAATTTATTTTAATGTTAGTGATTTTCATGCCGATTTTGAAAAGTGTTGATGCAGCATGAACACATTTTTTTACACAACTTATTTTTGGCACTTGAATTTTTTTATGGATCAAGTGTGAACACTTTTTTTTTTGTTAGTGATTTTCATCTTGATTTTGAAAAGTGTTGATGATTTTTAAAATAATGATTTTGATCAAATTTATTGAAACTTTTACAACTGCGAAGTTCCGAGAGTACTGAAGAGCTTAGGTGTTTTAAATATTTTAATGGTATTAAATTCATTTTCACCATAAAACAAATTGACTGCATTCATTTTTACTATAAAAAAAATAATTAAACATTTCACAATCAAATTTCTTGTTGGATAAATTTTCAAAAACAAAATTGCCACTTAAACTCCATTATTCCATTACAAAGTGGCTTACAAACAAATTGATTATATGCTTTGCATGATATTGAAATTTGATAATAAAAAAATTGTTTGCAAAACAAAATATTCGTAACAAGAAAATATTTATAGTCATTTAATTTATAGTGACATGTATGGGTATCAACATATCACATGACAGTATTGAAACCTTCTTGTAGCAATATATTTGTAATAATCATGACTTCCATTAACAATTAAAAATGAAAAGAAGCATGACGTAGACGGTTGTGCTTGGTGGCATCTCCGATGCCAACTATTTCTGCTTCTCAATGTGCACTAACACCTGTTTGAAAACTTTCTCATCGACACTCCTATGTAGGATGAGGATAAACCACCAGCATAAGTCTGACGCAAGATCATTCAAAAACACACTCGCATACTCCTAATCCAATACTACGATAAATATAATAACCAAGTGGACAAATGGTCATGGACCATTTTATTGTATTTTTTAGATAATAATGGTCAGCTATTATGCCACAACATCTAAGATAATTGTTTTGGGGGTTTTGTTTTAATTTGGGAGACCAATGAATAAAACAAATATAGAACTGATGTGCCTAAACTCTTGAATAATATCAATATATCAACATAGGGCTGCTATAAATATTTACACAGTGAAATAGCTTTTATGATGATAAGTAGAAACATAAAAGTAATATGATTGCCACAATTTTCAAACTAAAAGCTAAATAATCATAAGTATGAAAACCTTTAAACTATGTTTAAAGGTTTGAGAAAATACACATGAGCTTACAAAAGATGCTGATGATTTATTAATTTTGAGGGAATTAATTAAACAACCAGTCCATTAATTCATTTTCTTTATAGATTATCAATTCAATAGCTTATAGGAATAGATTGAAATACAATTATTTCTACCTAGTTATCTCTGCAAGACACAAGTATATGAAGAAACAACATAATGAATGACACTGGAAAAGCTAACAGGAAAAACAAACTGTGCAAAATAGAATTCAAAATCATTTGCTCCGTATTAATGATCCAGAAAGATTAATTACATCTTATGTCTATAAATGCTTCTTTAAGGGTGCAACCCTTAATAACTCGTGAATTAAGTTATTTATACAACAATAGGATGAAAAATATCCTGAACTGCTTTTACAAAAATAGATTATTTACACAATCAAAAATAAAACTGTCTAATGATGTAGCACTATTTTGGTGTTGCGTTGTTTGATGACTATTACTGAAAAAGTTGAAAAATGGTTGAAGCTGGCTAATTGTTTCTTCAAAAACTAAATGTTGTTCAATTATCCTTAATCAAGTAAATCTATTAATTCTTCCCAGCATTTCTCATTTGGGATATAAATCTCTTTTACCCTCCTGTAGATTTCATCCATCTCGGTGTATCTAGTAAAAGTGGGTTTTACCAAAAGCATATGCTTGATTTCACCCGGGATGAAGAAAGAATCCCTAAGTGTTTTTACTATGAGAACTACAGCCAAAAACCCTGATTTCTGTGTAGTTTTAGTAGCAATACCAATCTCATGTTGCAGCTTGATCTATGAGTTGAAGTTCTTTGACAATCTATTCACTGATCCTTGGTAATGGAGTGTTGCTCATAAGGTTGAGGGCTGGATGAATAGACAGTTTTATGAAATGCTCATATGTTAACTCTTCTTTCTCCTTCATCCCCTTTGAAGTCTAGAAATCACTCACTGTTGTTGTCCTTCATCATCAAGTTTCTGCAAAGGAAATGAGAATTTGTCTCCCTAAAAATATATAAAAAGATACACAAGTATTGAAGCATATTTGAATACTTCTTCAGTGTTAAATTTGACAAATTGCTCATGTATGGTTTCAACTATGAAATGATTGAAATCATAAATAACAGTTGGCTTAGAATCAGAAGAAAACATGGATAAGAAACCAAGGATGGCTTCATTGGCAGATTGATCAAAGTGATAACCAAGCAAATAGGACAGGATAGTCGTAATATGCATGGTTCTATCAAGAAGCATAGATGAATCATAAGGGGGATTTCTCTTTGGTAGAGGACTACCAATTGATAAAAACAGTTCCAGGGTCTAGGATCTCTTGGCAAAGTCTAGTTTGTTATAAGCTTCTACTTGGTTTTCATGGGAAAAAGGATGAGTTGGTATAGCGGCAGGGGCATGCAGTGTTTTCTCAATTGAATCAGCGTTAATGGGACAAAGGATTTCTCCGGTTGGTGAGATAATTGCTTTCTGGCTGGGATCACAGGATTCATGGCATTTTCTCACAAACTCTGGAGCTTTGTGTATTTGTGGAAAAATATAGTGGGGTAATTAGGATTTCTAGAGCCCAATTTCATCACTCTGGTCAATTAGCTTCTCTTCCCACCAGTGATAAATTTCAAATAAATCAAATTGAGAAGAATTCTTAATGATTTTTCAATCCTTTTCAACTAATGGAGTATGGTGGAAATCAACCTGCGGGTGGATTAGAGGATTTGAAACTTCTGCAATTGTTTTTCCCTAGGGAGGCATTTTTTCAAATGAAACTAAGGACTGTAAATGACAAAATGGTAAAAGGAGTTACTAGATTGGAGACAGGTAGCTGACAAGTGGACCTGGAAGATGTGCTTATGAACAGAACAAGTGGCTGAGTTGTATGAGTAGGTGGGCTTGAAGATAATCTTCGTCGTAGAAGTTAACTATGTAACCTTTGAAATGGATGAAAATGAGGGTTTTCAAGGTTTTAACAGGTAATGGGTAAATTGGCATGGAATTTTGTATTATGAATAGTAGGTGCTTTATCAGGTTGATCGAGGAGGCGGTTTCCTAGACCATTGCACCACTTTTGAGGTTCGGGTGGTATTTGGGAGGGGTCGCCCAATCTACTCCAGAAATTGACACGTAACAGTCAGGGGGGCGGCGAAAACCTCTTTATCGGGTGAGTAACGATTGGCCATCGGGCATGGCCAATATGGCTGTGGATCATCAGATGAGGGGGGTGGTGATCTGATGTTAGTCGAGCGAGGGAGGTGCATGGGAGATAAAAGCATGGGCTTCTAGGGGGGCCCATGACTTTAATCTTCGGCAGTATGGGATTAATTTATAGGTTAATGACAGGTTTAATCGATCGGGAAGATAACGATCGGTTGTCGGGTGAGCCTGATATGGCTGTGCACCATTTGATTTGGGCACAATTGATCGCACAATAGTCATGAAGTGAAACGTGACATGGGGCAGCAATAAATGGCTATGAAGGATACCGCATTCTAGGGTAAGACGGAGTGGTTTTTGGTTTTGGGATTTGTATTCCCAAAAGACTAAAAGGTAATTTTTGTGGTTTATGTAGGTGGTATTAAAGACTGCCCATTTCGCCCCCGCCCCCGTCGATAAACTTCAGACGGTGAATGAGGGCTTAAACGGAGTGTGGGCCATATGATTACGAAGGAGTGTGTGGGATGAGAGGATAGGTGGAGGGAGTTTAACATGTGAGCAGGGAATGAACGGTGGGGTCGCGATAACATATGAATGAAATAACATAAGGTCAAAACTTTGGTTATTCGAACTCTCGTCATCAATATGTTTCCTAATGTTTTGATATTTAGGAAATAACCATTTCAACATCTCAAAATTTTACACTTCTACCTACCCTTCTTTTCCTAACATTTGACTTATCCTTTCATAGTGCATTTAAACTAGCAACCCAATATTTTATTTTTATGAACAATCTATCTCTATACCTTATTCCCTCCATTGGCTCAGATTAAATTGTTGAGCCAATTTATTTTCTACCTATGAGAATTAATTTAAAACAAATCCAATTATGATGTAACTATATAATTGGATAAAATAACCTAGGCTAGCATCTAAACAAACTGCACACAACTATTATTTTTGAAACTGAATTTAGAACAAAATAGTGGCATTTATATTTGCAACACTTTCAGAGTTGATTTATTTTTCTTTTTTGTCTAACCTAACATTTTATCTCTGCCTTCATTTTTTAGGGCATCTACCCTAACATTTTCTTTGATATGGACATATTTTTCAAAATATTTTCTTAAAATTTTTTATTCAATATTCTTTTTGTCCACATCCTATCTTAACATTTTGAAAATATATTTTCATTTTTTCTCTAATTTATTCTAACTTATCAAAACCAAAAAATGCTACAACATCTTTGAAACCTTTCTCATCAACACTCCTATGTAGGATGAGGACAAACCACCATCATATGTGTGACGCGAGATCCTTCAAGAACACACTCATGGAGTCCAATACTCCTAATCCAATACCACAATAAATATAATAACCAAGTGAACAAATGGTTGTGGGACCATTTGACTATAAAAAATGAGTGGAAATGTAAATACTGCGTCCCATTAAAAATAATAACAATAAGAAGCAATATTCCATATTTCTTAACCAATGGAAAAATGATAAATTTGAAAGTTGTTGTTCGTCGCAGAGTCTCCCTGCGCTTGCCCGACCCCCAGCCAATGGCCAAGAGGCCACAGACCCTCTTGGCCACTGGCTTGGGGCCTGGGTGGTGAGGGAAGGCGAGGAGGAGACAGAGGGTGAGCCCCGAGGGTAGGGAGGGAGAAGGGAAGAGGAAGGAAAGGGGCTTAATTTTTTTAATTGTTTGAAAAAAAATTAATTGTCTTTTTCTTAATTTTTTTTTTTTAAATTTTAATTAAAGTTTTTTCTTTTAATATTTTTTTTAATTAAAAAAAAAATAATTTAAAAGTTCAAAAATTTTAATTTTAATTTTTTTTATAATTCTAATTTTATAGTATAATTGGTTTTAATTTTTTTAATTAAAAGTACGAAGTCTTCATGTCAACAAAAGAGAATTCTAATCCGTGATACCAAAGTCAGAGTAACGAGGTGCCGAAGCAAAACAAAACAACTTACTTTGCTCGTACTCAACATCGACATTGATAATGAAACAACTATCCAAAACAACCATATTTTAATATACCATATGTTTTTGGAGCCTTGCAGAGCATTCATCGATCGCTTCTTCCTTCAAGTATGTCCGACATTTGCGAGCGACAAACCCCACTAAAATATATGGTGAGTGTTTTCTTTTTAAATTTAATTTTTTTGTTAATTGTTATGAATTTTTTTCATTTTTAATTTTAATTTTATTTTTTTGGTGATTAATTAACATTTTATTTAAATGATGTTTCAATTTTTTTTTTTTCTCAAATTTATATATATAGTTTTATTTATTTTTTTTTTTTAAATTTTTCATTTTTACTACTTTTAATTTTAATTTTTAATTTTTTTAATGGTTTATTTATTATTTTTTTATTCTATGCCATTTAATTTATTTTTTGACATGAATAGTCCCTTTGTCACCCCTCGCCAGTTGGGCCTTAGGGTAGTTGGAGATTTTTGTTTATGTTGTTTTTTATTTTTTAATTTTTTTTTTAAATTTGGGTTTTATTTTATTTTGCTCTTCTTTTTCTTTTTTCTTTTTAAAAGTTTACATCGTATGGTTAATTATTTTTACATTTTAAAGATTTTTTTATGTCATTTCTATATACTTTTTATATTTGATTTTTTTGTTATGTGTTTTATGTTTTATTACTAATTATTTTTTATTGTATTTTTTCAATAATTTGATTTTTTTTTTAGGTATCTTTCTTTCTTTATATATATATATATATATATATATATATATATATATATATATATATAATATTATATCAGAAAGATACCTAAAAAAACAAAAAATCAAATATTGAAAAAATACAATAAAAAATAATAACTAGTAATAAAACATAATGTGTCGATGCTTGTCTACCAACCCGATCCCATTATGCGCAATTTGATAGTTGACTTTTATTTTTTATTAAATGTATCAAGTTGTCTTAGGCTAAGATTTCAAAATCGCTATACATTTAGAATTTAAGAAAAATTGCTCTTGGTATAATAACTCTTTCATTCAGGTGATCATTTTTAAAGTTATTTTTAGTCATAATTTTTTTCCATAATGTCATGCTTGAAATATTTTGACAATTTAAGATTGTTTTGTAGTCATAATATTTGGATTTAATTCCATGGTTGAAAAATTGTAAACATTTTAATGTTTTTCTAAGTCGTGATATTTTATCTTTAATGTTATGGTTGAGAACAGTTATAGATAGTTTTTCTTAGCACATTGCTTGAAAATTGTTGGAATTTTAAGATTTTTCAAAGAATTGATATTTAAAATTTAATGTCATGCATTAAAATCGTTGGAATTTTAAGGCTTTTTAAAGATGTGATATTTTATCATTAATGTCATGCTTAAAAATCATTGGAAGTTTAAAGTTTTCCAGAGGCACGATATTTTATTTTTAACGTCATTATTTAAAACTGTTGAAAATGTAAACTGAAGAAAAAAAAAGGACGTTATTCCAGCATCAACACTTTTTGATTTCAAGGTGTTTTTTGCACCAAACAAAATGGCTTTTACTATTTTTTACTATTATTTTTAAAAAATATTGAAAGTCTACTCTGAAAAAAATGGTGATGCAGAATCAACACTTTTTATTTTTTTGGGATTTTTAGGCTCAAGTACTCATTTTGAGGTAATAGTCCCCATTTCATCAGTAGCTATGTTCTCTCTCACACTCAAAATACAAATCTACATAGATGTAATACAATTCCCTCATATATAGAGAGGGGTTGCCTGCTAGGGAAAAAACCCTAAATTAAACATAACTTCTACCATCAGATCTCTGCCTAATGAATGAACCAGATTGACTACGAAATTACAACATTTTACGAGGAAATTTTACATCTACTTTTATCTTCAGGGGCACTGCCCCTGATCCTCCTCCAGGGGGGATCCAAATAATCGTCGTCGTCCCCCCTGGACCCCCTTGGTGGCGTACATTTTATGGATAAAGTCACTACCACATTATGAAATGGGGTCCAATGTAGCGATACCTCTGAATAAGGAAGATAATCAAGCTCCACACCCAACAATCTCCCACTTAGAGACTGATTATAGCAACTCCATTGTTGCTTCATTTTATGGAAAATGACTTCACTTTGGATTTGGTTGTTTCTCATCTTCTTCATAACACTTGAAAACCAATTGAAACTGAGTAGAATCTTAGTTTCTCCCTGGTTACAACTTTTGTTAACATATCCGTAGGATTCTGGCTAGTGTGTATCTTTTACAGCTTCAACTATCCATCTTCCAACACTGATTGTATGAAATAGTACTTGATTTGTATATGTTTAATCTTTGAGGGAAATGCAGAGTTCTTTGCAAGATGTATGGCACTGTGGCTATCACTGTATAATGTTCCCAACTCCTTATTCTTACCCACTTCATCAAGAAACCTTTGTAACCAAATCATTTCTTTACTAGCCTCTATAGTAGCAATATACTCTACTTCCGTCATTGAGAGTGCAACAACACTTTGCAGTTTTGAAACCCAACTTACAGTTGTTTCACCTCCAGTAAACAAATGTCATGTGGTGCTCCTCCTATTATCTCTATGACCTGCGATATCTGCATCAACATGTCCTTGTAGAAAAATGTTTGAACCACCAAAGCATAATGCTTGATTTGTGGTACCTCTCAAATACCTGAGAATCCACTTCACCGCCATCCAATATTCTTTTCCTGGATTGTTCATGTACCTACTTACAACTCCCACTGCATGTGCAATATTAGGCTTTCTGCAAACCATTGCATACATTAAGCTTCCAACTATTGATGCATTTGGAACTTTAGACATATAATCCATTTCTTCTTGAGTCTTGGGACACATTTCCTTACTTAGTTTGAAATGGCTAGCCAAAGGTATACTAACTGGTTTTGCATTCTACATATTAAATATTTTTAATACCTTTTCTATGTACTCACTTTGAGACAATGTTAATTTTCGATTATTCCTGTCTTTAGTTATTCTCATACCAAGGATTTTTTTGTAGTACCTAAATTCTTCATTGAAAATGAGTTTGCCAATTTTCTTTTGAGCACATTTATTTCTTGCATGTTAGAACCTGCAAAAAGCATGTCATCTACATACAACAACAATATAATATAGTTACCATCATTTTTCCTTTTGAGATAAACACAATGATCAGAGTAACATCTAGTATAACCTTGTTCAGACATAAACTTGTCAAATTTTAGATACCACTTCCTTGGAGCCTGTTTTAAGCCATACAAGGTCTTCTTCAACCTGCACACTAGTTTCTCCTTCCATTTTACCTCATATCCTTGTGGCTACTGCATATATATCTCTTCCACAAGATCCCCATAGAGAAAGGTTGTCTTTACATCTAACTGCTCAAGATGCAAATCTTCAACTTCTACTAGACTTAAAATAGTTCTGATTGAAGTCATCTTAACAACAGGAGAAAATATCTCATCAAAGTCTATACCCTTTTTCTATTCAAACCCCTTTACCACGAGTCTAGCTTTATGTTATAGACATATTTGGGCACTGAAACCCCAATCACATATGTCCATAAACCAAGGGCTTCTAAACCCCTAAAAGTGTTGTTTCATACCCTAAAGGAATAAGGTCAGCTGATTACATCATTTCCCAGAAGTTCTCCCTGAAAAACTACTCAGAACTAGTGTGCTAGGTGGTAACCCAGGGAATCTTCTAGAAACTGCTCATATGACACTTTCCTCTCTGAATTCACCCTGGGATGAGTAAGAGATCATGAAATCTCCAAGTGGAACCAAGAACTATCAGAGAAATGACACTAATCAAAATCCCAGAAGCTGACTCACCCCCTGTAAATATCTATATATGGATCCCTCATCCTAGAGATCTAGAGGCTGGAATTTTGTATTTTGTAAGGAAGTGTTGTTGGTTTCTCTGTGAAACATCATAATGTTGGGTGATATAGCTTTTCATGAGGTGAAGAGGGCTTTCATTTTAGGAGGATGGTGCTGGGTCAGACCAATGGGTTGTAATCCTCTCTTCTACTACTTCTATCAATAAATCTACTTGAGTTTTCATCCATATTCTTGTATATTTCTGAATCTTGTATTGATATATGCATTTGTATGGTTAATATATATCTGATCCTATATTGTTTATGGTTATAGATCTCTATGCTTTGATGGTATTATGCTACTTTGACTCTACAGGTGTTTCTTTGAAGCGATACAAGTGAGGAAGGAGTGGAAAAGCTCTATCAAAGGAGGGAGGAAACAAGAAAGGAGCCAAGCAAAAGACTAAGGTTAGTACTCTCTGCTTCTCTCTCATCTATCTCTCATAAAGGAAAACACAAGTAACTTTGGTTTGTTTGTTTCTAAGATAGCTACTCGTCTTAGTGGGACTAGAAGCTTTGAATGGACACTATTTTTCCCGATAACAAAATGGTGACTCTACTAAGGAATGAATAGTTTGATTGTTAGTCACTGTTGTTTGCTTTATAAACTACAGATGGAGCCTGAAGTTAAGCCAACTAGCTTTCGAACTACTTTTGGTATGCAACTGAAAAGTAAATCAACACTGCTTCAGTCCATCTCTGAGTTAGTTTATGAACTGAACATCTAACTTGCAAACATCCTAAGTGCCCTGGTGGTAGCTCAAATAACCTTATTAGATCAGCCCCTATGCTTTGTGTTTACTGCCTATCATTAGCTCAGCTTTAATCCTTGAACTAAGCTGCAAACTGTGAGCAAAAACCAAGCTCAGTCTTGTCCCTGGACCATCGCACTGTCTCTCATTGGTAGTATGGATGCATCACACCTTCCACGTGTTGTAGGTGAGATGCATCCATGTTTCCCTGTGTTATAGGTGTGATGATTAGGTGAGACTATTTTTGTTTCTAGATTTTGGTTTTCTCTTCATTGTCTTCAGCTTTATTCAGTAGTTTTACTGTCTATGATCAGTATATCACTGTTGAAACTCTCTTCCTTTGCATTATTCAACCTCCATTGGTAAAGAATTGTGAATGTTTTTATGTATTTTTCGTCATTTACAGTTACCTTTACAAACAATAGCTTAATCGAACTGTCGTCTTTTTATTTGAAAGTGTCGCAAGTGTCATTTTCAGTCAAAGAAAAGAGTGTCGTAAAGTCTTCCTCTTTTAGATAGTCACTTACATTTTTTCTATTGTATTTGATTTGAATCATCAATTCTCTAAAGTGTCGAAATCAATTTTCAAGTCGAAATTGAAAGTGTCGTCTTATTCTTCTTTTCGTTTTTGAACAAGAAAGTGCTAAAGTGTTGCTTTGAGAAAAGATAGTTTAGATCTATACTTAGTTTTCCTTTTATCATTCTCACACTAAGGAAACTGAAAAACAAATACATGCATGTGCATTTTCATTTAGACTGCATGTGGAAATTGATTTAGGACAATGCATCTTAGTGTGTGCTCTCTGCTCTATGTTGAAAGGATTTTACTTCTCTTTCCTTAGCAGCTAGTATTTTTAGTGCAAAAGAAAGTAAACGATTGTTTATCATCTTAGATTACATATTTAGGAATTGTATATCTACATCACGCGGTGAACCTTAAAGGAAATTTCTTAAGAAATATCATTCGTAAAATAAATTTCAATGAACCTAAAAATACTTTGGAACCTAACGCACAACATCTCTAAGTCTAGGCTAGAGATGTATTCTGACGTCGTAAAGCCTGGTAACTATCATTTTCATCGTAGGTTGGGTGATTCATCCTCCTTGATATGACAAGTGCCAGTATGGACTTGTGCTCCCACGTACCATCGAGTATATATTGGGAGACCACAATAGGCTATATCCTTTATCCTTAGGAAGTCGTGTCTGCCGCCCTATCGATCACAATGAACTAAACACATCATTCAGGAAGATTGACTGCCGTACATAAAAAGTATTTTGTAGTTTTCCGATTGGTTTGGTAATTCCTCTGTCTATATTTCTAGAGTGGTCACTTGCATTCCTTTTCAGACTCCTTAAAATAAAAGGTCCATCTGAGCACTTGTCACTTCAGGCTCATTAAAAATCGAAGGAAACTAGAGTCATCTTTAGCTTTTTCTCGACTCTTTAAAATTGAAAAAGAAAGTTGTGTCAAAGCGTCATAAAATTCATTTAATTCGGAATAACATTTTCCCCTTTTTATTTTTATTTGATCAAGTAATCCACAATCATGGAAGAAAGTCAATCAAAACCCCATCGTTCATGGAAACTAACGAGTCAGCCTGACTTCGAAAATGAAACCATTCCAGGCCAAGCGATCTCGTTTAACTGGGTCAAAGTCTCCTGGTTTATTTGAAACTTGTGTTTCAACATCCTCAAAGACTCCAGTTACTCCAACTATTTCTGGTATCCCTACCTCTACAGAAGAAGTTCCGCAGTTACAAGAGGACACTATAACTAATCCTAGTATAGTGACAAACACTTCTATTTCTGAACCAGCTCCATCTAGGGCTGATTCGGAAGGTGTCACCCCTCCATCATCTGTCGCTATGGACTCTATACCTTCTTTGGCACTAGAAATATTTTACGGACTTGATGGTCTACCTCTTCCACCTGGATTGATTGCTATAGAAGAGATTGTGGAGGATCTTCCATCCAGTACTCCATTGCATTTTGGAACTGGGATCCACCTATATCCTTCTACTACAGAAGTTAGTGACCCTTCATCACAAGTTCCTATAGAATCGCTAGGAAATATTTTGGATAAGACTCGATATGTATGAACAACCATCGACATCTAGGACTGTGTCATCTGATATGTTATCACCTAAATCCGCCTTAGGCTAAAAGAAGGAAAAATTCAGGGTAACCACAAACCACTCTCAGTCTGGTAGCTAGCCCTACCAGAACAGGAGATGGCTCTCTCCGAGTCACATTCAGTGAATAAGTAAATGAAATGGCCTAAGATGACTTACAGTGAACTATTTATCTTAGGCTAGTAAGTGAAAACGAATATAAGAAGTGATTTTTATGAACAACTGCATTTCTGGGATGGTATGAGACCAATGGACCTCAATGAAACAAAGAACTTAATACAAAGGCACAGATTACTTTGTGAGGAAAGATAGGCGGGGAGTCCAGCAATTTAGTTTGAAAGAAATGCGGAATAGAGAGATTGCTTAGGAGGGTTAAAAGGGCATGGGCAACATGAATCATTTTCAACAGAAAAATGAACACTGAACATGAAATTTTCCCACAGACAGAGCAGTAAAATTGAATTCTACCTTAGCTAACTCAGAAAATTTCACTCGAAATGAATATGAAGTGAACTATGAAACATAACAAGATACATATGGAACACAAGAGACACATCTGCTACACTCACAACCACATGAATCTCATGAAACAGAGCCACTGCCTTTCATTAATTCTCTGTAAAAATATACAATGCAGAAACAAAGTTTCTTTCCCATCGTCTCCCAAACGTTACCCGCCAACCAACCCTTTGCAAATGGTTTGCATACAATATATAGAATGTGCCATGAAGAGATGGAATTCCCAAAGGTTGGGGAGTTACTCGAATCATTACAAACTGAAGGTGGAGAGCCAAACAATAGCTACAGGTGCAACGCCACAAACATGACAAATGGCCTCGGTGTCCCTTTGCCTTCCTTTGCCACTTAGATAACTGACCATATGGAGTGAAAATACTTATAAAACCACCTTAGGTGCCGAAAAATTTAAGTGCATATGAGTGGGCCCACTTACAAAAAGTCGGGAAGCGAAATTTCGTGAAATGGAGGCATTCTGGCCTTTTTTCCTATATGCGCCGCACTCCTTTACTGTATGCGTTGCGCCACTTTGAGGCCACTTTTGGAGGCCTTCCTAGTGTCCAAATTGAGCGCAGGATAGCTAGTTGGAAAGCTATTTGAGTCTACTTTCCAACCCCACTATAATTTTTAATTTGGAGCTCATTTTCCACTCAAAATTTGCATTCTCCCAAGACTGCTTCTTGTGTGTCAAAATAGAGGCAGTGAGGCCATTTTTGAGTGTATTTTGCCCTTTTAGTGGCCAAGATCTTCTCCAAATTTCTTGCTCCCGGTGCCAATAATTTTTATTTTTCATTCCAAATCCAAAAAATCAAACCATTTCTCATTTAGAGCTCCCAATCTTACGCGTCGAACCGGTGGCGTGGCACGTATAGGGAAAAAACCTTTTTTTTGCAAAAAAAATTTCGTGCGACCAAAATTTTCCCAAATTCCTTGAAATTTGAGCTGGAGGTCCTCTATGAAGTGCTATGCTATGCCAAGAAAGTTTCAGCCAAGATTCAAATATGATCTTTCTCTTTTGCCTTTTTTGCTTCCTTTGTTGCTTCGCTCAATTTAGCCTTCAAGCTCCTTATTTGGGCCTTTATGCTCATGTTCCGCGCCCTGTAATGACAAGCCATCCTCCTTAGTATGGCAGTGTCCCTGTTTGCCTTCTCCAGCTTTTTCTCCAAGTGTAGGTTGACCCGATCCAACCAAGACTCACAGTCGTTGTTGATCTCTTGCTCCAAGGTAGTGAGCTCGATCCCTCTCTGCTGGACAACTTGTCGATTTTCACGAATGCTTTGCAGCTCCATGATCGTTTGTTGGTCCTCAAGCTATTTTTTTCTCTAATCCAGATACTTGATGACCCATCTAGCCCTCTCTAAATTCAGTATCAAGTCTTTGATTTCCGTTTCCTGCTCCTGAATGGTCATCCTAAGTTCGGCATTTTCTGCCTCTGTCTCTTCATCCGAAATGAGGATGATACCGGTCTCCTGTGCACCTTATGGCCCCTCATCATGCATGGGCTCCTTGCCCTTTTCCAATACCTATGTAGTTGATGCTGGAATTGAGGCCCCTTCCACCCCGGGTGGAGATAACGCTCGCTTTGCTGCTACAAACAAGTTCCTACTACCTCTCTGATAGTAATGAAAACTGGCATGGTAGTGGTCTCATGATGTTCATGTTGATAAGAGGAACCACCCAACTCCTTCTCGGGCCCTGGTAGTACCTGTGTTGTGCTGAAGAAGTCACGGGAGATGAAGTCCTCCCAAGAAATGCCCTGCAATCCCAACTGATGATCTACCAAAATCCAAATGAGAGCGAAGTGATAGACACTGTTAAGCTGCTACTGAGGGGTCTTATGCAGCATGAAGGTGTTCATCCTCTCTATATTCTTGCATATGAAAATTGGGAGGTTCATCATCCTCACCTTGGTAAAGTGCATGAGCAGGCAGATATGATAGCCATACATTCTAAAGAACCTCCCCTCACAGCTAAAGTATTTCATGATCAACCTCGTGAGTGGAGCATACTCATTCTTCAAGTATCTGAAGGGAAATACTCTTGTCAGCTCATCCACGAATCTGGTTTTGATGTAAGGCTCATAATGATGCCTTTCCACCTTCTTCTTCTTATGCCACTGCTCCCAACATTTGGAATACCTGTTGCCAATTATATAGCTTCGGGTGTCAAGGTGAAAGTGACCTCGGCCAAGGTAGACTGACCTCCATGTAGATGAAGCACAAATAACCGGGCCAACTCATGATGAACTCTGACATTTGTCACCCTTTGACAAAATTCGAAGCTTGATAAGTACTAGAAGGATGACATGGCAAGAGGGCATGCTTGTAACTCGGTGAGGGTAGTGGGTTCATCTCTGACATGTTTTCCACTCTTGTGGTGTCTCCTGGGAGCCTGCTCTTCTAAAGATGAGTCACTCTGTGTCTCTCTCTCATACTCGGATGAATGCTGTGATGACATGACTGCAAGATGAGCTGCGATTAGGCTGCCCCTTTGATGATGGTATGAGGTTGGGTGCCTTTGTATTATTTGTTACCAAGGGGAACAATGAAATAGGGATTTATTAGGAAGGCAGTGATGAAATGGGAATAGGGGTTATAGGGAAAAATTTGTCAGGGATGTGGGAGGAGTTTGGGATTTTTGATAGGGTAGGGTTTGGGGTTTCTATTGAGCAATAGGAGGATGGGAAAGGGAATATGAGTTTGGTAGTGTTAGGGCAGTGATGATAGGAAAAATGGCATAGGAGAACAAGGGAAAAACATGAGGAAGGGAAAAGGGGACCTTGGCATCAACAATACAATTGCACAACCCTAGCAAAATGGTCTCTTGGTGTCTTCATATGGTTGCCTTAAGAGTTTTGTTTCATCTCCATAATTGGGCATAAAACCACCATGTCTTTAACAAATTTGATGAACAAGTGGGTTAATAGATCCTACCTTGCAAATTTACGTGCTTCCCAAAAAAAATTGAGTGAGTTTGGCACGTTCTGGGCACTTTGGTTCTATGCGCCGCGCCTCTGTCTGTGCGTGCTCTTGTTTGTGTGTGCCGCGCTCCGAGTGTGCGCCGCGCCCTTATCCTCACCTCCCACCGTCCTCTCGTTTCTTTTTTTTCTCCTCGGCCTATATGCGCCGCACGCAAAGCCTAGTACGCTTTGCCCTGGGTATGCGCCGCATGCATTACAACTTTGAACTGGGGGCGGGGGTTGTGTGCGCTACGCCCTGTGTGTGCGCTGCGCCCTGAAAACCGACTCCCACTTACTCCAAATGCTCACCAACGCACTCCAATCTCTTTGCTATGTCTCCCACTGGTTTTGATTTTCACAATGCCTCTAATTGTGGTGGAAAACTTGTATATAAAGCTTTGGGAGAGATGAGTTTGATTTTTGCTTCTTCAAAAACCCATTTTCTGATGTTGTGTTTTGGCACTTTTTCATTGAGTTTAGAATACACTGATTTTCACTTTCCCTTTGAAATTTTAGCTCAAATGACGAAATTTTCGGCACTCTTTGCAGGGATTGCACGACAGGTTATTTGGCCACAGAAACCATGACTGCCTTTGAAAAATCAACTCACGACTTTTTTGCAAATTTTGTCATAAATGACACTATTTGAATTTTCTTATATAGAGTTTTGAAGAAGAGTCAAAGTCTATCCACATGATGATGAAGCTTTCTAAACCATAACTATGTAAGGGCCTCACTCTGGCCTGCATGGCTCTGCTGGACATGTTCAAGTACCGCACTGATGAATTGCTAGACCTATACCTCGAAATGACCTTCGCCCTTTAAAGGACCAAACCTTGACTGTCATGGATTTCGATGATGATTGATAAAAGGCCTGAGCCAGCAGGAGCCATACATGAGACTATAATGACCTTCTCCGTCAGATTATGGCATGTCCCTAGCGGAATGCAACTGGGAGAATGGAGCGGGACACCTAATCATGAAATGCATAAAGAGTTTTGATCTCTGACGGAGGACTTGACCAGATCGA
Source organism: Pinus taeda (assembly GCA_000404065.3). Lineage (NCBI taxonomy): Eukaryota > Viridiplantae > Streptophyta > Pinopsida > Pinales > Pinaceae > Pinus > Pinus taeda. The sequence goes on along the minus strand of APFE030951723.1, from coordinate 31,491 downwards.
CTCTAACATGATATAGCAACAACAAAACCTCTTACTGCCATTCTGACAATGTTCGTTGGTGTACCATTTATCCCAACTAGTACTCAACCACTAGATGGAGTCCACCCAGGGACTGTTTTGACAGTATGGTCTATTCCTATTTGTTCATTCAGAACCTTATCTGGAATTTCTTATGTTGAGTCTCAGCAAATTGATCCTTCACATCAGTATCAATTTGGGCAGTCCAGTCTCCAAAGGCCAATTTTTCCTTTGAACACCAGATTACTGCCATATGGGGGGCAGTACGCCTTTTCAATCTTCCCTATAGGAAAACAACCATATGAGAGTTCACAACAGAATTCGGGTCAAGCTGGAATCACATTCAGTGGTTGGGTACCAATACTGCCTCAACAACTAAGAGTTGTATATTCAATACAACAAAATCAACCTATGTCGAACATTCCCACTACACCAGCTATTGTGACGGTGTCACAAGTACAAGCGCTGCCTATTGTATGTCAACCTCCAGTCTCTCACGTCGTACTATAACAACCTCTTGTTTCTGTGACTCAATCACAACCACCGATTAGTGGTTCCTTAACTGAAGTGACTCAGGGTCAAATGGGTACTATAACCCCTCATATTTTTCAAACATCCAGTATTGGACAATAACAATGCTCTCGCAGCCATGGCTAGTTCAATATCAACAACTACAATTCCAACAAGCTTACCGAGGACATGAGCAACAAAGCTTTGTAGGTAATGGGCAGCCATATATTCAAAACGGTTACCGAAAATCATATTATAATGGTTACACCCATCAACCCTATCAAGTTTTCAGCATCAAATACATTATGTTGGTATGAAAAGACCCACAACTCAGGCAATCTCATCTTATCCTGGGTATGCTTCACCAAACCTTAATCAAAAGTTGCCTTTCGTAGCGACTTTAGAATTACCAAATATGAATCGATTAACGAATGATCCAATTGCCTATGTCCCATGGTGGTTGGCGATTCCTTATAAAATTTCATCAGATATTCCTAAATTCAATGGAAATCCGGGTGAAGATCCGTCGAATCACATGATGACCTTTCGTCTGTGGTGTTAGTCCAACACTCTCAATGATGGTTCGATTAGGCTTCGCCTTTTCAATGAATGTTAACTAGTTTGGTAGCAAAATGGTACATCGAATTTCCTAGGGCTTCATTTGATAACTTCAGCGCCCTTTCCACAACCTTTTTAATCCATTTTCAGTTACCCATAAGGAATGAAACAAGGATGGAGCTTCTTACCAATTTCAAGCAAACGACAGCCACTCACATATCTGATCATATTCATGAGTGGTGACGTTGTTGTAGAATGGTAAAGACATATGTTCCTGATCAGCTATTAGCGAAATGGTTTATTAAGTCATTGTTACCCTCTATTACAGAAGATGTGGCCAAGGGAGGAGTTGCCATTGAAGAGCAAATCATTGCTCGTGCGAAATATCTAGACTTGATCTATACTTAGTCTGGCACGCTCTATGACAAAATTCCTGATGCTCCTAGACCAGAGTTTTCCATTCCTCCTCCTCCTAACTCGAACAGGGACTCTCATGCCGGCGATGGCGTGATTGGTATCGCCAGTACGCAAACTGCAAAGGCCTCATCTCGCAAAGCCCTTGCAGTTTCCAGTAAAAAGGAAATTGACAAACTTCCTGCCTCAGAGGTTAATGTCGTGTCGACCGACAAAGGCAAAGAATCAAAGCAACCAGGGGGCAAGAAGAAAGGGAAAATCAAAAGGAAGAAACAAGATGATTTGTCTCCTAAAAAATCTTCTGAAAACCCTTATGGGCAAAAGAAACCTGGTCATCCATGTTTTATATGTGATGAGGATCATTGGATGAGAGATTGTCTGCATAAAGCTGAGATTAAGAAGTTCTTTAAGAGTTCAAAAACCTCAGTGGTATTGACTGATCTGTTTCCAAAACCAGAAACTAATCTGGTTGCTAGCGACAATGCTTCCCCATCCCAAGTGCTTATGTTGTCCATTTCGAAAAAGAAAAATGATGCTTTGATATTGACAAGGAATAAGGATTACAGGAATCCACAGCTATCAAACAACAAGGCTGCAGATCAGCCTAGTAGTTTGACAACAGCTTCAACCGAGGTTGTTCCACCCATCAATCCTGAGCTAAAGATAAAGCCGCCAAAGGGAGTAGTACACAAATCGACATTTAATCCTGATGCTCGAGTAGCACAGAATTATAATATAGTAGAGGATCTGGCCCAATTGCCATTTGCTATGTCGACACTTGAAAAACTGCAAAATTGCCCCTCCCAAAAGCAATCTCTATTATCAGCAATAGATGAGATTAATCCAACGGATTCCAATATTGTGGCCTTTAATCATAAAGGATACGAACCTTAGTTACTAACTCAACTTGCTTTCCTCATACAAGTGAAATCCCTCAACAAAACTATTCATCGAACAATTATTGATGAGGGGGCATATACATGCATTATGTCAATGAGTTGCTGGAAAACTTTGAGCTCACCACCCTTGTCGCGATCATCAACTTCATTAAAAGCATTTGATGGACAAACATACACCCCGTACGGAATTTTAAGTAACTTGCAAGTTAAACTGGGGGGCAAGACAATAGAAATTGACGTCGAAGTTATCGATGGAAACCTCGATTACAATATCCTACTGGGAAGGCCCTGGTTTTATGCTATGGATACAGTTGTGTCAACATAATTTAGAAAGATTGCATTTCCTTTTCAGGGAGGAATTACAATCATTGATAAAAAAACCTTCCTCCCCAACAGTTCACAAGTTATGGAACACATTCCAATGATCCATGGAAGCTCTCAATCGCTTCAAAATATCGGAGTAGGCCTCCTAAAAGACCCTACGTTAATGGGTACTTTTGCCCTACCGCTTCCGAATAATCTAGCGAAAGTGGCCACGGTGGAAACCTACAGCATGATATCTTCTATATCTACAAAGGTTTAGAAGATTTCTAGACATGATGATAACATGGATCATCGCCAAGTATTGCCTCCAAGCCTAATAGAAATTTTCTAGCAATCAATTTTCTTGGCCTGGGTGGCAAACCCAAATCAATGCTCATCAAGTGTTTGGATAGATAAGTCTAAGGAATATGGTACCTCTTCAGATCCTTGGTAACATGTACATTCTAAAGACGAAGGAATTGTTCAATCAATGATGATAGGAGAGGAACCATGGGAAGATTATCACCATTGTTCCCGTCTTCTAGATTACCACGAAGATTGTTCCAGTGACCTTAATCATCCTTTAGTTTTTTATTTTCTATCAAATACTGTAAATACGGTGGATTCCGAGCAAAATTGGTATCTCTTGAACCTTCATTCCATCCACCCAATTGCCATGAGTAGTTTGGTGAATATAATGAAGCTTGGGGGGCATGCACCTAGTTGTAAAGATAAGTTTCCTTGTAGGTTATGTCTATTATGGACAAAGTTGTCCTGCTTCACCACAGTGATTTCCATTTGGTTACAAGAGACTCTCCTTTTCATCATACTGGGGGCATGCAAATATCACGAGCAATGTTTCTGCAAAGTTCAAGCTCGTTAAAAAATAAACCTAGTTATGAGCATATGTTCCCCCAGAGTTTAAGCTCATTAAAAAATGAACCCACTTCCGGTAAATAACCTTTGTGATCGCATTACTATCAGCTTTTGAGCCTTGGTCGTGTTCTTACCATCACCTCCACTTTTTAGCTGATCATTTACCTCCACTTGATTGTTTACCCTTTTGAGGAACAGTTGTGAAAAGTGATTTTGTTAGCCACTTTCTTTACACTGTCGTGATTGAAAAGTTCCAAACCTTACTTAGAACCAGCTGCTACCCGAAAATATCACTTGTTCCTTAAAGACGAGTCTCTTTTAATCTCTTTTTAGACTCGTAAAATATAGAAATATTTCCGAGCAATTGGCCTCTCCAGCTTGTTAAAGTCATTGGAAGTGCCATCCCTCCTCTAGATTTTAATCTTTTTGGACCTGAGGGATCATTATACAAAAATATCGAGCACTTGTCTTTTTCGGCTCGTTAAATTGATCGGAAAAGTCATCCCTTTTGTATCATTTTATACCTTTTCGGACTTAAGCGATTATACTATGAAAAATGATTACTGGAGTTTCCTTTCCGTCTCTTTTCACACTCTCTAAAATTGAAAAGGACTGAGTTATATTTGTCGTTAAACTTGTTAAAATAATAGTGACAAACTTTTCCATTACAGACGAGAGCGAGTTTCACTGTCGCTAGGCTTGTTAAAACACAGTGATAGGTTTTCCCGAAGGGCAAATTATAGAACAAGAATATGTTATCCTCCTCAAGCTTGACAAAAATAAAGAGGTACTAGTCAAAAATGACCAGGGAAAAATTGGGAAAAAAACTTGAAGAACTTTATTGGTAGCAAGTCGCTCTTGAACATGACACTTTCACTCCATCACCATGATTGAGTCAGGTTGGGTTATTCCGTTCACTGGTCATATCACCATTGGTCCTCTGTACCATCCATTTTTGGGGTTAATGCTACCAATCCATTTTAGTTTCACCGATATGTTCAAGAAAAGTTGCTCAAATAATTCACCAACCCAGCTTACACCTCATCCGCTACAATACCTTTACGCTCCATTCTTTCATGACCGCCACCCTGAACCTTGTATCATCAGATCATTTTCACCTCTGCAAAATCATTTGCTCCATTCCATGTTGTAGATGTGGGATTCATTAAGGCCTTCCTATGACAGGTCACTTCTTGTTGACATCAACTCATTATCCAAGAAGTCGACTTAGGAACAACCCTTTTAGTACTTGGAAGCTTCCATGCATCAATGGCAAGTTTCTCACTTCCGACGACATGTTTACATCAATGGCCTTCGACCGTAAGATTTTACGTGGTGTTCAACATCAACTCATGTATTCACACCACATGAATTGTACTGCAGTACCTTGAGGGTCATCATCTTATCGGTGATTCCTCTCGCGCCTATTAACATCTTACATCATTGGCTGGTAATCAAGAAATGTCTTTCCATGTTCTACATCAGAACATCTTTTCACATGGATCCACTTGTACTTCGGGCGAATATTAGATGAGTTTGAAGACCTCAGATCTAGTTTCATCCATCCAGGCTGTGATATATTCAGGAAAATAAAGACATCAAATGTACATCATAGCTACACAGATAATCATCCAAGATAAGAGATGATGTCTCTACCTGAATCATCAGTCTGCCGCACAGACGACTGTCTGTCCTATGTACATGAAAATGAATTTATAATGCTGAGCATGGGAATGCCGTTGCAGCTAGATTATGAAAATATTATGAAGATGATGTATTGTATTGTATCGTATTACAAGTCACCTTCCAGTTTTGAAAACCTTGGATCCTGATGATAAATAATTTCACTCGACATCAGAAGATTTACGACCTCATGCTTTAGGGAGAAACTGTTATAGACATATTTGGGCACTGCAACCCCAATCACATATGTCCATAAAAAAAGGGCTTATAAACCCCTAAAAGTGTTGTTTCATACCCTAAAGTAACAAGGTCAATTGATTACATCATTTCCCAGAAGTTATCCTTGAAAAATTACTCAGAACTGGTCAAAACTAGACCATCTCACCTGCTCCATGGTTAGGGTGCGATGCATCTCACCTATTGCACATGGGGGGTGTGATGCATACTGAAAATCCCTTCTGTAGGGTGATATGGGCGAGAGTAGACAAATGGAAAAAGCAGTTTGCTAGGTGGAAACTCAGGGAATCTTCTAGAAACTGCTCATATGACACTTTCCTCTTTGAATTGACCCAGGGATGAGTCAGAGATCATGAAATCTCCAAGTGGAACCAAGAAATATTAGAGAAATGACATTAATCAAAATCCCAAAAGCTTACTCACCCCCATGCAAATATCTATATATGGATCCCTCATCCTAGAGATCTAGAGGCTGGAATTTTGTATTTTATAAGGAAGTGATGTTGGTTTCTCTGTGAAACAGCATAGTGTTGGGTGGTCTAGCTTTTCATGAGGTGAAGAGGGCTTTCATGTTGGGAGGATGGCACTGGGTCAAACTAATGGGTTGTAATCCTCTCTTCTACTACTTCTATCAATAAAGCTATTTGAGTTTTCCTCCATATTCTTGTATATTTCTGAATCTTGTATTGATATATGCATTTGTATGGTTAATATATATCTGATCCTATATTCTTTATGGTTATAGATCTCTATGCTTTTATGGTATTATGCTACTTTGACTCTACAAGTGTTTCTTTGAAGCGAGACAAGCGAGGAAGGAGTGGCAAAGCTCTATCAAAGGAGGGAGGAAACAAGCAAGGAGCCAAGCGAAAGACTGAGGTTGGTACTCTCTGCTTCTCTCTCATCTATCTCTCATAAAGGAAAACACAAGTAACTTTAGTTTTTTTGTTTCTAAGATAGCTACTTATCTTAGTGGGACTAGCAGCTCTGAATGGACACTAGTTTTCTCGATAACACTTTATACCTTTTTCTACCTCCATCTTCTTCCTTCAACCTATAAACCCATTTATTCTGTAATGTTGTTTTACCTGCAAGTAACCTGACTATGTCCCAAGTCTGGTTATGTGCTAAAGAGTCCATCCCTTCTTTCATGCTTGCTCCAACTTCTTCTAGGTTTCTACCTGCACTGCTTCTTCATAACATTCTGATTCACTAGAATCAGTCCAAAATACATAATATAATTAAGGAGAGTATCATTCAGGGAGTCTACTTATACTGGTAGATCTTCTAACACAACTTTTAGGTGTTTGAGGTGCTTTTTGTTGTTGTGGTTGTTGTATTTTTTCTGGTTGTTGATCATTATGATTTTTAGGCACCTTAACGTTTTATGTGATCTCATCAAGCATTGTATATTCTCTGTTTTAGTTTTCCTGTTTCTTTTCCTACAGGTGATCCTTATACAAAACCTTTTCATTGAATATGAAATCTCTGCTCCTAATGATTTTGTGTTTTTCATAATCATAAAAGTGATAACCAAAATCATTAACACCATATCCAATAAAGGTACATTTCTTTGATTTTGCCTCAAGCTTTGTTCTATTTTCTTTATTAATGTGGACAAAGGCTTCATAACCAAAAGTCTTTAAAATTGAGTAGTTTACCTTTTTTCCTATCCATCCTCCTCTGGAATACCACCATCCAAGGAACTTGAAGGCCCTTTGTTTATTAAATAAACAACTGTATCTACAGAATCTGCCCAATATTGTAAACGCAATCATACATGCAATCTCATGCACCTTACATGCTCCATGATTGTCCTGTTCATCCTTTCTGACACACCATTTTCTTGTAGTGTTCCTAGAAATATCTTCTCTCTACGAATTCCATTCTCTGAACAGTATCTATCAAACTCTTTGCTGTAATATTCACCTCCATTGTCTGATCTAAGACAATTAAATATTTTTCCGCTCTCATTTTCAACCAAAGCTTTCCATTTCTTGAAAGTATCAAATACATCAGATTTATTCTGAAGATAATAAATCTAGGTTTTTCTAGTTGCATCATCACTAAAAATAACATAATAATGAGAGCCACTGAGAGATGATACCTGAGCAAGTACCCATACATTTTTATGCACAAGCTCTAAGTTTTCGCTCTTTTTTTCTTTCCAAACTTTGAGGAATCTGACTCTCTTCTATTTTCCATAAACACAATTCCCACTGAATTTTAAATCAACATGCTTCAAACTTGGGAACAAATTTCTTGAGTGAAGAATCTAAATCCCCTTCTCACTCATGTGTGCAATCCTATGACACCACAATGATGTATCTTCTCTTGTAGTGGTTAAAGCATTAACAAAATTAGAAATACCATTGTATAAATACAATGTACCAACCTTTTCTCCTTTTTCTATTACCAGGGTTCCTTTAGCGAGCTTTCTGGTTTTATATGTAAAAGTAGTCACATAGCCTTCACCTCCCAACTGCCCTATTGAAATAAGATTTTTCTTCAAATCTAGAACATGCCTTACCTCCTTCAATAGCCATTGATTTTCATTCTATTTTTTTTATGAAAATTGTACCCATTCCAATGATTTTATAGGGTTTATCATCACCCAATTGAACCTTTCCGAAATCTCCTTGAACATAATCATGAAAATGTTTCCTATTAGGTGTGGCATGGAATGAGGCCCCTGAATCTACCACCTAGACATCAATAATATTTTATAATGAAAGAATAAAATAATCTTCCAACACATCACCTATCACATTCGCTTCATGATTGTTTTCTTGTTGCGCGTCTCCTTTTCCCTTCTGAGACTTGCAGTCTTTCTTCAGGTGTCCTTTATTCCCACATTTCCAACACACTATCCCCGATCTAGACTTGGATCTACCTTTCCTTGACTTAGTGTGATATATTGGGCTCTTTCCTCTTTCCATTTTTCTTCCCCTAGTCTCTACAATCAAAGCATTACCTGATGTCTCACCAAAGCTTCTCCATCACATTTCCTCTCTAAGGATTGCATCGACAACATCATCAAACTTTAAAGCACTAGATCTAGATACAGAGTTACTAATGGTCATAACTAAACGACTCCAACTTTCTAGAAATGAGCATCGAGATAACATAGCCCTAACTTCGTCATCAAAAGTTACCCCTACAGAACTTAATTGATTGGTAATTGTATTAAATTCATTTAAATGATCAGCAACAGATCCACCTTATGATATTTTCATATTAAATAAATGCTTCATAAGAAATACCTTATTTGATGCTGAGGTTTTTTCATATAGTTTGGCCAGTGCCGACATTAAACACTCTATTGTCATTTCTTTTGAAATATTAAAGGGTACCGATGTCTCTAGGCACAACCCTATTGTTCCAAGTGCTTTTCTGTCAAGAATATCCCATTCTGTGTCTGTCATACTCGTCGACTTTTTTGTATTTACGCTCAATGGTAGGTACAGATCTTTCTAGTACAAATCATCGTCCATCTACATCTTCCATAGCTGGTAGTTTTGGCCATTCAATGTTTCGACCCTAAACCTACCATCTTCTGCCATTGCTCCCACTTGAACCAGGAACCCTTCTCTCCTGCAAGTTTATCAGCCAAATAGACGTTCGACTCTGATACCAGTTGTTAGAAAATTATATATTACAGAGAAATGGAACTCATAAAATATATTGCAGAAATATAAACACATAAAATGCATAAAACAAGAGAGACACCAATATACGTGGTTCACCCAATTTGGGTTACGTCCATGGAGAAATAACCAGTCCTTCCTTTTGTATTATCTAGCAAACGGAAGAGATACAACCTACATCATATTCGTTGTAATTCCCTTTTCGCTCTCACACAATCTTCTCTCTCTTTCTCACTCAAAATATGGATCTACATAGACGCAATAAAATTCCCTCATATATAGCGAGGGGTTGCCTTCTAGGGAAAAAACCCTAAATTAAACATAACTTCTACTGTCAGGTCTCCACCTAATGAACGACTCATATTGACTATGAAATTACAAAATTTTACAAGGCAATTTTACATCTATTTTTATCCTTAGGGGCACTTCCCCCGATCCCCTACTAGGGGGGCTCCAAACAATCATTGTCACCCCCCTAGACCCCCCCTATCAGCGTACATTTTACGAGCGACATTGTTGCCACATTACAAAATGGGGTCTAATGTGACGATACCTCTAAATAAGGAAGATAATCAGGCTCCACACCCAACAGGTGGCCACCCACCTATTCCACTTGGACCCCCACCATAGTCGATTTTAGTTTCTCAGTTTCCTTAATTATAGCACAACTTACTCCTTTTGGTAGTTTTTCAAGTCCTAAAGTTCTGGAGCCATTTTGAAGCCCTAAATGACATTTTTTGGGAAAATTGATGTGAATATCAAAATTTATCTAGTGTTGGTTGTTTGAAGTTTATATACCTCAGATAGATCTTTCTAACGAGGTATTGTGGGCGTCAAACAGAGATCGTACGCTAAAGTCACGATCTAGGAAGTTGATGTACCAATTTACCCAAACAAGGCCCATAGTTTTGGTGCTTCATCTCCTAGGATTAGGTTTTTGGATGTTTAGAGTTTTCCATTGTTTCTCAATAATAAATAGGCGTCTAAGCCTCATTGTAACATAGTTCAGAGGCATGCAGCTGCCACCTCTCTCTTCAGAGATAAGCTACCATTGCCCAAGCTAGTTTATTTCCATTTTTTTTTGTAATCATATTTCACTATTTGATATTAATGAAAGGAAGTATTATTTCTTCTACATCTCTGTATTTATGGTTATATTTATAATTTATGGCATTCCTTTTTCAGTTCGTATGAGTGGTTTCAAATCAGTATTCTCTTTCTCTATTTTTCTTTGCATGTCTCCAACGAGGTCATGATATAAAGAGTTATGGCTCGAACTAGTCGAGCCTTTGCAAGACTAGCCTCGCAAATCCTGACGACCTCCCATGGCGAAAGAGAAGAAATATGAGGGAGTAGGAGATCCTTTCAAAATATTTCTCAAAGAAGCCCTCGAGCAATAGAGGAACTCAAGGATGGACAAATTTTCCCAGATCCTTTAGTGGCTACCCATGGGCAATGCATCTCCTTCCAGCAGCTACTCTGGAAACGTCACACCATTTAAGGTATAAGTTAAATTTGACATCCCCATATTTTAGGGTCAGATAGATGCAGATGGTTTTGATAAATTGTTAAATATGCTAGAAGGATATTTTTTGTTCATGATTTATCTAGCCAGGAAAATATTGCTTTTGCACTTCTCAAAGCTACCCCCCACATCAAAGACTAGTGGGAAACCTACTGTGAGAAGAAGGACGAAAGTACACCCTCACTATTTTCGATCGCACCCACTTGGAAGTCATTCCAAGATTCCGTCAAAGAGCAGTACTACCATTTCAGGAGTTATGAGGATAAATACATAAAGTGGACCATGCTACGGTAGGGAAGGGACCTATACGAGTTTACCAATTTTTTTCATACCCTTCACACGAAGTTGGGTATCAAGGATTCTAAGAAACATTTGGTACTTAAGTACCACAACTTCCTACATAGGTACATCTAGGATGAGATGGAGTTCATGGACATCTCCTCGCTCAGCATAGTGTACAGATATACTACAAAGATCGAGTGAAATTTTAAACAAAAGAATCAAGACGTTGGATCTACGAATCCCAAGCAAGGGAAAGGGAAAACTAAAGAACAAAGGAAAAAGCCAAAGATGGGTGACCCAAGACAACCCATCGAAGCCGCAAGAAAATAAAAACTCCACGAAGTCAAAGAAGGAAACAAGAAAGTGGTGTGAGTTCCATAAGATCCCCACTCACAACACAAGTGAGTGTCAGGCCAAGCAGTCACTAGTAGCTGAGATGAAGGCCTCAGAATCAGATGCATATTCCAACTTTCAGTCAAAACCCAACAAGTGAAATGACAAAGGGAAGCATATTATTGATGTGAAGCACAGTTCCTTTGTTGCCACCACCAAGATCCAAAATAATGAGCCCAAATATCTAGAGGAGGGGGAGCATCTCTTCCACTCACAGATGTGGGTGAAGGGTTTGCCATTGCAATTCATTATCGACAATGGGATCCAAAAGAACCTCATTTCAGTAGAGGTCATGAAGCAGATGTGCCTACCTACTACAACACATGCACAATCATACAACATCGAGTGGCTTCACCAAGGAAGATATATCCCAGTTAGCCAGCCGTGTCGCCTCCCATACAACATCAAGCCCTTCATGAATGAGGTGAGATGTTGATCCTCTTGACGTTTGTGATATACTATTAGGACAACCATACTTGTGGAAAAAACACGTTGTATATGAGTCGAGACCTCGGTCTGTTATTATTTCTTTGGGTAATACGTTATACAAGATACCAGAGATAGCTCCACCTACCACCATCTCTTTGATCTATACTAAGCAATAGACTGAGATCATCGCCTAGACTACGAATCTTGTTTACTTTCTAATTCACTCTCAAATTAAGGGGAATATTGTAGAGACATCCATGGCCCTTGCGAAGGGTTCCTCCACACAGCAGATTCAGGAGGATATGGTCGTGGAAGAATACAATGACATCTTCTCCTCACCCACAGGGGTACCTTTGCACTGTCAGACCAAGCATTCATTTGGTCTAACTCTTGAAGCACCTTTTCCCAAATGGATGATATATCTACACTCCATTATGGAAAATTTTGATTACAAGCAGCAACCTGATCAACATCAAGTGCCACACAAGTTTTAGGTGGGTGACAAAGTTTGGTTTCATTTGTAGAAAGAATGCCTTACCCAAGCCCATCAGAAGCTAAAACCACTCTAATATGGTCCTTAAACCATTTCCAAGGTTGTGGGAGACAATTCTTTTAAGCTTAGCATTCCCCCATTCCTTGGCCTACAACCAATGTTCACTTTGGACCGCCTTTGACTATACTTCCCACCATTACTAGACACATGCGACATTACAAAACAACTCACACCAATAGAATTAAACCCAGACTGCATGGAACAAGCCACAATTGATTGAATTATGGAAGCATAGCTAAAGAAGACTCACTAGTAGAATATCCAACTATATCGTGTTGTCAAAGCTGGCCAACCCCTACACCAAGGCAAGTGGCTCCCTGGGAACCAAGTTTAGCAGAAGTTTCCCCATCTCATAGAGGCACTAAACGCAATGAGGACCATTTCTTCCTAATGAGGGAGGATTGATCTAGCTGGATGTTGGTGGCCACCAACCTATTCCTCTTAGGCCCCCACCACTATCTCTTTTAATTTTTCAATTTCCTTAATTGCAGCACAATTTACTATTTTTGGCAGTTTTTTGGCTCATGAACTTCCAAAACCGTTTTGAGGCCCTAAACAATGTTTTTTGGGGGAAAATGGGCCGACTATTATGACTAGCCAATATTTTTCCCTAGGAAGTTGTATTCCTCAAATATATCTTTCTAACAAGGTATCGTGTTCATCAAACATAGATCGTATGCCAAAGTTAATACCCCAGGAAGTTGATGTACCAATTTACCCAAACGGGCCCCATAGTTTTGGCACTTCATATCCTAGGGTTAGGTTTTTGGATGTTTAGTGTTTTCCATTGTTTCTCAGTAATAAATAGGCCTATGTGCCTCATTGTAACATAATACAAGGGCATGTGGCCACCACATATCTTCTAAGAGATAAGCTACCATCGCCTAAGCTAGTTTATTTCCATTTCTATTTGTAAGCATATTGCGATATTTGGTATTAATGAAATGAAGTGTTATTTCTGTTGCATCTCTATAATTATTGTTATATCTATAATTTATTGTGTTCCTATTTAAATTGAGATTAGTACTATCAGAGCGGTTTTTATTTTCTTTATTTGTCTTGGCATGTCCTCAATGAGGCCGGGGTATAAGAATTTAGGGCTCGAACTAGTCGAACCTTTGCAAGGCCAGGCTCGCAAATCCTGATGACCTCCCATGGAAGAAGAGAAGAAATATGAGGGGCAAGACATCCTTTCAAAATATTGCTTGAACAAGCCCTCGAGTAACAGAGGAATGTGATGATGGACAACTTTTCCCAGATCCTTCGGCAGCTACCCAAGGGCTACACATCTCCTTCCAGCAGCTACCCTAGAAGCGCCACACTCTTTAAGGTACAAGTTAACTTTCACGTCCCCATATTTGAGGGTTAGATAGATGTCAACACCATAGATAAATGGTTAAATCTGCTAGAAGGATATTTTCCTATTCATGATTTTTCCAACCAGGAAAGTATTACTTTTTCGCCTCTCAAACCTACTATGAGAAGAAGGACGAAAGTACACCCTCACTATTTTTGGCCACACCCACTTGTAATTCATTCTAGGAAGCCATCAAGGAATAGTAATACCCTGTTGGGAGGCTATGAGGATAAATACATAAAGTGGACCACACTGCAACAGGTAAGGGACTAAGACATGCTGAAGTTTACAAATATTTTTCATACCCTTCCCATGAAGTTGGGTATCAAGGATTTGAGAAACATTCAGTACTCAAGTATCGTGGCTACCTACACAGGTACATCTAGGACGAGTTGGAGTTCATAAAAACAAAGTTTAAACAAAATAGGCAAGGCTTTGGATCTATGAATCTGAAGCAAGGGAAAGGTGCCCCCAAACTGGAGAAAAAAGGACAAATCCAAGGTGACTTAACCTAAGGAAACCTGTCGAATCCGTAAGAAAAGTAAAACACCACAAAGTCAAATAAGGACACAGGAAAGTGGTGTGATTTCTATAACAACCCCACTCACAACAGAAGTCATTTTCAGGCCAAGCAATCACTGGTGAACGAGTTGAAGGCTTCAGAATCAAATGCATGTTCTGACTCTGAGTCAGAACCCAACAAGAATAATGACAAAGGGAAGCAGATTATTGATGTGGAGGCCAGTGCCATGGTTGCCACCACCAAAATCCAAAAGAATGAGCCTGAAGATCCAGAGGACACGAATCATCTTTCCCACTCATAGATGTGGGTGAAGGGATCGCTACTATAATTCATTGTCGACAATCAGAGACAAAATAACCTCATTTCAATATAGGTCATGAATAAGTTGGGCCTATCAATTGAAACATATTTGCAACCATATAGCATTATGTAGCTTCACCAAGGATGAGATTGATGAGCACTAATATTGCAGCAAGAATGTTGCAACTCTTGGGCTACCATCTTTACTTTATGAACCTGGAGTTCATACAAACATGGAGGTGACAGTGCTATATATACCAGTAAAAGTGATGTTTTTGCCTTTTTTCACTGTTTAACTGGCAAGAGACCACTAGGGTTTTCAAGCCAAACTTCTATGGATTCAGAAAAAGCTTGGTTCCTTGGTGAAAGAAATATAAATCTACTCTAAGGGAGATTTTATCTACTATAATAATGCAAATGACTGAAATTCAATGCTAAGGCGCACCATTTCCTAATTAAATGATAAGAGATTTACTTTGCAATAATGCTAAATTAACATGAAAAAAACTACTACTGTCCTAATCATGGAAGTTAAAAACATCAAACATCATTGTTATGCATGTAAAGGACTGTAATAAATATGTTTTTTCTTTTTATGCTTTTCATGAAAAATCAAGTGTGAAAGATAATCCCTTTTGGTGATGTGCAGGTGGCTTGGGGATGCTCGTGGATGGCTGGAAGGTTCAGGAGATGGTTTGGAGGTTTGGGAGACCCTTGGGTGACCTTGGGAGGCTTCTTAGAGGTTTTCCCTCAATTCAGCCTCAAAATAGGCCACTACAAGAAAACCTATAGGATTTACTAGAAACCTACATGATTCCCTATATTTCTACATGATACAACCGAGAGAAAAACAATGGGTGTTGGAGGTGATGGAAGGCTTAGGGAAGGTGGTTGATGGGTGGAATGGAGTGAGAAAAGGCCTAGGATCACTCAGAACCAAAACCAAGTTTAGGAGATGGTTGTATTCGCTCAAATGCTTGAGGTAATTTCTATGTAAAATGATGAAATTGGGGAAGGTCTTGATGAAAACAAGGAATTCCTATGGGTGGATGAAGTTGGAAGGTGGTTGCTTGCTATGAGATCTCTTTCTACTTCTGAAGAACCTACTCTACATCAAACATGTGTAATTTCTAAAAAGTCATGTAAACAAGAATAATTCTCATGAGCTAAAAAAGCATAATTTAATGAACTAACTATATACCCTATGCATGAGGAAATTAATGAATAAAATGGAATCATGGATGAGATACACTACAAGAATGAAGATAGAAGAGATGGAAATGAAATCCTACTTTTCAAAATTGATCAAATGCGAGTTCAAGTACAGTAAACTCTAAATATTATGAAAGAAATGGAAATCTGTCTTTTTGGGGATGCATAAGGGTCTTTTCCTCAAATCATGATCCCAAAAGGAAGAAGTGAGGGCAAGACAGCTACTGATAGATTTGTGGTGCTTCTTTTATCCCTTTTAACTTGCTACTAAAGTAAGGCACTATTAGGAAACCAGCTCACAAAAAGATAGAAAAGATAGATCAATGCCTTATAATTCAGCCTCTTCGAGGGGGCAACCTCCTTTACATTACACAAATGAAAAATTCTTTGATGATACAAATGACGAAACCTCATTTCTATATGTAGGAGTCTCAAGGGTCACAATATAACCAAGCCAAACTAACAATAATAATATAAAGGCACAAAAATAACAATAGTTGGATTCTATGGGGCACAATAATAACAATATGGGGACAATAGGGGCATAACAATAACAATAAAGGATACAATGACAATAGTAATGGGGGAATCACTAGTATTATAGGGACCCAACATGCCCCTCTCCTTCAAAAACGTGTTGTCCTCAATGCTTGAGTAGTTCTAGGTGCTTCTGTATAAAATTCCCATCCTCCCATGTCGAATATTCAACGGGTGAGTTCTTCCACTTGATGAGATACTCTAAAATTGATCGATTCCGTAGCTGTCGAGTTCTTATTTCTTTGATTGCTTCAGGTTCCAATATTATTTTTACTTCCTCGTCAAGTTCTAGAAATATTGTTTGAACTAGAATCTTGTCACCTATAACCTTCTTTAATCATGAAACATGGAAAAATGGGTGCACTCGGGAAGCTGTAAGAAGTTCCAATTTGTATGCCATAGTACCTATATTTTGCAACACCTTGTATGGACCATAATACTTTGGTGATAATTTATTATCCTTCTTAGCTTGCCTGAGGGACATTTGTTTATATTGTTGTAGTCATAGGAATACCCAATCACCTACATCAAAACTTCTTTTGCTGTGATGTTGATTTTCCTGTTGTTTCATTCTATTCTGCGCCAAGGTAAGGTTATCCTTTAAGAGTTGGAGAACTTGTTGCTGATGCTTGATGTGATCTTCCACTGCTTGAACCTTAGAATTTTCTCTTAAATATGATGTGATGGATGGTGGATGATATCCATAAATGCCATAAATGGGGTCATTTTTTGTTGCATATGGAAGGAAGTGTTATACCCATTCAGCCAGAGGCAACCATTTGACCCATTGTGTCTATTTATCAAATACAAAGCAACGAAGATATCCTTCCAAAAATTTGTTTACTATCTTAGTTTTCCCATCAGTTTGAGGATGATCAGATGATCTATGAGCTAACTGAGTCCCAAGATAAGAAAATAATTTTGTCCAAACATTTCCTATGAAAATAGGATCTCTATCACTTACAATAATCTTTGGGTGTCCATGTAGCTTTTGAATTGTTTCCATAAATGTAGTAGAAACCATACTCGCTTTAAATGGATGAGATAATGCACAAAAGTGTGCATACTTGGAAATTTTATCAATCATCACCATGATAACACTTTTTCCTTTGGACTTGGGTAAACCTGTGATAAAATTCATTGAAACCTCCTCCCAACGTTGGCTTGGAATGGATAAGGGTTGTAATAGTCCTGGGGTCTTGTTTGTTTCAACTTTATTTTGTTGGAAAACCAAACATTCTGCCACAAACTTTTGAATATTTGATTTGAGGCCATCCCAAAAAAATCCTTCTTAACCCTGTGTTAGGTTTTTAGAAATCTAGAGTGACCTCCTAAGGGAGAGGTGTGCAATTCCCTAAGAATATTTTGTTTGAGTTGGGAATTCTTACATAGGTATAACCAACCCTTGTACCATAAAAAATCATTTTTCCAACTAAATGTATCAGATGTATTGGGATCTTGTTGTATCTTTTGAATGAGTGCCCACACTTCCTCGTCATTCTTCCATTCATCCCTTGCTTCGTTTATCCAAACTGGTTGGATAATAGAAATGACGCAAAGAAATGCTTCCACGTCCTCATATTTTCTTGAGAGTGCATCTGCCACAACATTTTGCTTCCCTCTTTTGTAGATGATTTCAAAGTCATAGCCCAACATCTTTGTGACCCATTTTTGCTGCTCTTCTGAAGATAATCTTTGTTCCAAAAAGTATTTAAGACTATCACGATTTGTTTTTACCTTGAAGTGGCTTCCCATTGTGTAAGGCCTAATGTTTGGAGGAACACTTTCTGGAATCAAATTGATAGCATGATCATGATCATGAATAAGTGGGAGGCCTTTAGGAGTCTCAAATACCTTTAAATGATTGTCCAAGACTTTTTTGAGATCTGGGGAAATGGATGATTTTGATGTGGGAACCTCTAGTGAACATAATTGTGCAATTATGCCTCATTGTTCTTTCTTTAGAATATTTGTCATTCCATTAGAGCTAATTATCTTTCCCGGTTTCCCTGTGATACCCCTTAATTCAATTTCCTTTCCTTCTGAAGAGAATTTCATGAAAAGTTGTTGAAAATTAAAAGCTATTGTACCCAAGGATTGTAGCCATTGGACTCCTAGTACAACATCAGCACCACCCTTTGGAATGGAAATCATTGGGCTATTCAAAATATATTCTCCCATGGATAGCTTGATATTATGGCACTTTCCTGAGCAATTTATGGTTCCTCCACTTGCAACCATTACTTGACACTCTAGTGCTGGATATAGGAAGCAATTCAATTCTTTGGCTATCTTATAATGAATAAAATTATGGGTATTTCCCGAATCTACCAACACTACTACCTTTTTCTTCTTGATATGCCCTTCTATCTTGATTGTTTGAGGAGTGGTAAATCTAGCCAATGCATAACAATATATGGTCAGATTCATTTCTTCTTTTTATAGCATTTTTCCTAGTGCATATCCTCTTCTTTTGACATTTCTTGTTCCTTTTCTTCCTCCTCTTCACAATCTATGTAAAATAATTTCTTCTCGACACACTTATGACATTTTGTGTATTTTATATCACAACTGTAACAAGGCCCTTTTACTCTTTTTTCTTCCAATTGTTGTGGTGTCAACCTTGTAGGTTGTGGATGACTAGGGGTAGCAACACTTCCATCTTTATGATTGTGAGTGGTAGGCTTCCTTGTTGCCATAATTTTGTTTCCTATTTTTCTTGCCAACCCGAATGCCTTCTCTAATGAATCTGGTTCCCAAAGACAAACCTCATGTTGGATGTTATCTTTTAAAGTCCCTATGAACATATCAATCCTATGCTCCTTTGGAATATATTTTACCCTTATATTCAATTTTTGGAAGTCCTCAATGTGCTCCATCATTGAACCCTTTTGTTTGAGATTCAGCAATTGGCTAAAAAAAGTGTTTCTTTTTGTATCTTCCTAATGTGTTATTACGAGAGTAAAGCCATCGATACCATACAAACTAGTTTGGTTCCAAATATAAAGTTGCAATGCGTACCTTTTGTGTGCTTTGCACATTATGGAGATCGAAAAATTGCTCCATCTATAGTATCCATGTTCCGGGATCCTTGCCATCAAACTTACTCATATCGATCTTTGGAACAGGTGGTTCTTCGATCCAACATTAGAATCTATGTAATCATGATTAACATTTATTTATTTTTCTCATCATGAGTTTCCTTTACTACCCTTTCACCATTAGTAAGTATTTCTTGTAAAAACTTTGTCAAATCTATCTTAAAATCTTCCATGCCTATCTTCAAATCCGTCTTCAAATTGTCCATCTTAGTTTCCACACCATCCATCTTAGCTTCCACGCTGTCCATCTTAGCTTCCATGCCATTCATCTTAGCTTCTATGCTTTTCTTTAAACCATCCATCTTAGCTTCTATGTATTTCTTTAAACCATCCATCTTAGCTTCTATGTCTTTCTTTAAACCATCCATCTTATTTTTTGTTATCTTTTGTGCGAGTGAAATTTGTTGCACTTGGTTTCATAATATTGATATATCATGTTGCATTCTTCCTCTTCTTCATGAGTCGTGCTAGAGCTTTCAGGTTGCTTACTAGGCATTTCCATTTTCTTTCTTCGGGGCATAAATTACCGATAATAATGCTTCATTATGCCCTTTGAATTCCTTCAAACTAATTTTTCAAACCAAGCTTATGCAAAAATTTAAAAAGTACACACCTTTTTTCACTTGTAGGAGCTCGATATTGAATCTGATGTACCTCTGTAATTTTGGATCTCCCAGTTTTGAAATCATGACTTGCAGTAGCCCTCTACGTCCTCTTTCGAATGCCACCAGTCTAATCCAAATTGGATTCTCTAAGGAAACGTTATGCCAAATATTGCATGGTGACCTAATTATAGACTAGTTTAGTAGAGCGAACTTGTAAAACGTGCCACGTGTGATTGTTTTGACCTATGGATCTAAAAAATATATACAAGAAACTAAAGTCTGTCCTCTTTCTGTAAATTCTTACTAAATTTCAAACTGATGCTCTTAGAGACAATTATGATGATTTTCCCATAGTGACCTATTTGGAATGTAATTCGGGGGTCTACAAAAACCCTAACTTCCTTAGACTATAGCTTCGAAATTATAGCGAGACAGGATCTGAAATTTGGAGTCGAGGTTCAAACCGATTTCATCTGAAATGTGTTTTTGTTTTATCTTCTGAAACTTCATAGTAAAAGAGATAGCGAAAATCCCACAATGACCTATTTTAGCTTAAATTCTGGAGCTTGCAAAAACCTTAACTTCCTTAGATCATATCTTTGAAAATATAGCGAGACAAGCTCTAGAATTCGGACTTGAGGTTCAGCACAATTCCGTCTCAAATGGGTTCTTTTTTTTTCACTTCTGAAATGTTGCAAAAAACAAATTATAGTAAAAATGCCACAATGACCTATTTGGAGTAGTGAAACCCTAGAATCGAAGCTCTAATACCAAATGTTAGGAAACCAGCTCACAAAAAGATAGAAAAGATAGATCAACGCCTTATAATTCAACCTCTTCGAGGGGGAAACCTCCTTTACATTACACAAATGAATAATTATTTGATGATACAAATGACAAAACGTACTTTCAATATATAGAAGTATCAGGGGTCACAATATAACCAAGCCGACCTAACAATAATAATATAAAGGCACAAAAATAACAATAGTGGGATACTAACAGGCACAAATACAAGAAAACTAATAAACAATTAATCAAATCTACACTACCTATAATGAAATACTTCTAAAGATAGTTTAATCATGAATCTATGAAACTAATCTAACCATATTGATACAAGAAGAGGATTATTTACTTCTAGGGTTAGGCCCTAACCCAAGATCTTCATCCCTTTTGAGTTAACTCAGTACTGAATCAAGAAAAAACTCATTCTTATTGCCAAAACAGAAAATTACATCAAAGTCTTCCACAAGTCTGGAGCTCGAAAATAACTAGAGTTTTTACAACAGAAATTCAAATCCTAATGAGGCTCTAGACCTCTCTACTTATACAACTGAAGTATCCATTGAATTACTTAAATCTAGGGAGGCTCGACTCCCAAACTCAAGATGAACTAACTCTTTGTCTATCACTTGCTCAATTTCCTTTTGATCTTCATGACTTGGCACTTGCATTCCAATCTGGTGTGATTAGTGGAGGAATATTCGAGTGGAGGAGGAGTAAATGAGGAGGATTTACCTCCTACAATCTCTCTACCTTGTCCCATTCGAGTTTCAAACCTTAGTCTTGCCAAAATTCCTTGATTTTCTCTTCCAAACCTACATTCAGTGCATATTAGTCTACTAGGCATAATATCTCACTTTAACTCATCTCATTAAACAAAATATAATCAAAACATGTAATAAGTTGTGAGAAGAGTTGGTTTGACTAAGCTAGGAAGTGAATTAAGGGCCATATAATTACCTAATGATGAGGCTCATTATCACCCCCTACTGAAAGTATTGCTCATCCTCTGAGCAACTCAATTGATATCCATGTCTTTCATAGCTCTAGTGGCCTCCCTGACATCCCATGCCTCTATTGTGGTTTCCTCTTCTTGTGCATAGAAACATGCCTTCTTTATACCTCCTCCCACTGCCTCCTTTCTTATTTTTCCTTCCTTCCTTTTAGCATCCCTAAAAGCAGTGGTGGACTGAGTCTCAAGCCAATCCAATTGATTTTGAGCCTTTGCATAGATTGCTTGTACATGGGTCTCATGTTCAGTGCATCTCTCATTCTTTGAGGAGAGTGGTACTCTCTTATCTTTAAACTATATGGCAATGTGTTCCATCTCCTCAAGCAAGCTTGCATGTTGTCATCCCCTAAAAACCTGAACATGTCCTCAAAATGTGTAACTAATTGCTCTTGGGTAGCAAGATACCTGGGTGTAAGCTGAGGATCATTTGCAATTAAATTATGTGTACTGATGAGGCACATTGGATTGGATTTCTCAACTCTAATCATAAGAGGCTCAGTTTGTTCTCTTGCCAATATCTTCTTCATTTCTACAGCCCTTGCTTCCTCATGGTTCATCCATGATGCCAAAGCCATCAACTGTAAATCTCCTAGCTTGGCATTAGGGTCCCATACATTCATGTCTATTAAGGCCATGTTATGCAAATAAAACTCAAACATCTTGGCCCTACCTTCCAATGTACTTTGATCACAAAGATCAATGAACTATCTATAATCCTGAAATGGCATAGTGCCTCTCTTTGCTAGGGTCTTGATTTGGAACTGCAGCCACTATTCCTTAAGGTATAGGGCATAAGATTTAGCTGGCATCTTGCACTAGATTGCTTCCAAAAAGAGACTGGCCATGCATGCCAATTGATTCTCTCTTTCTTGTAGTTGTCCTTTCAACCATGCATTTTCTATCTCTAACTGAATTTTTATTAGGTCCTCTCTATCCCTTAAGCTACTTAGCTCTCTTCCCATCTCCTTGAGCTTCTCCTCCATGTGACCAATGCCCTCCAACCCCTTGTACTTTGGAAATATGCATCCATCTATGAGTTGTGGCTCTCTCCTTATCAAGCTCAAAGAATAATGGAATAGCAAATTTTTGAGGAATGACCCTGCCCCCCTTAATAAATCTGTAGTAGGAGTCAAGGTTAGGTGGGGGGCTAGGTTCCCTTAACTCTAGGTCCTCTTCTTTAGTTTCTTGTTGTAGGCTTCACTCCTTATCCAATTTTTGATCTCCTGTAGATTTAGAAGAGTCTCATGTAGGACTTCTTTTGCTTCCTATAGGTCTTGTTTTGTATCTTGTAGGATTTCTTTTCCTTTAGATGAGGTGGATCTAGTTATATGCCTTCTCGCATAGGTGATAGCAGACTTAGGAGGAGGAATCTTCTCTTGTTGTTTATGTGAGTCCTCAATTACAATGGGAATTTTGGTTGGAGTTTGGCGTTTCCCCTGCCTTATCCTTATGCTTTTCCTTGTTCTAAAATATAAGGGGGTCTGCCTCTGTCTTTTTCCTTTTCTTTAATAAGGGTGCTAAGAGCAGTGAGGGTAGTTGTTGCTTCTCTCTTTGTGGGTTCTGAAGATGCCCTAGGTGATTCCTCCTTGTCTTCTGCCTCCTCTTTTCCATTGTCCTTTTCCTCTATGTTTTTCCCCTCTTCTCCTCCTTCTAGATCCTCATCTTGTTTATCAGTCTCCTCCTTGATGTCTTCCTCTATTTCCTCATCACCTTCCTTCTCTTTCTCCTCTTCTTCATCCTCATTTGTCTCATGTTGATCCCTCTCTACTTCTTCTCCATCTATTTTAGTTTCTTCCTCATCTTTTTCATTAACAGTAGGACTAATTTCATATGTGAGGGATTTGATATCCTCCTTTGTTTGCATATCTCTAAAAATTTCCCATTGGATAGGAATTTTTAGGTTATGGAGGGAATATTCTATGATGATTCTAATTAACCCATGGTGGGCTAACTGTTGATCGTTTCCCTCTTGCACCTTTATGCTTGTATCTATTAGTGATTGCAGAAGGAAGTATGGTATGTTGAGCCTGTGGTGAGGAGGTGTTTCTACTCCAAACCTCAATTCTTCAAGAAGCCTAAAGTGATACCCATAAACCACACTATACCTACCCTCACATGATATGTATTTGATAAGGTGGTAGCTCACCTCATTCCAGGGATATGGTAGGCTTTCTCTCCTTACTCCATTTTTTTCCTCAATGAGCTCTTCTCCATCTAAAAAGAACTTCTTCTTTGCAATCTGGCTATCTCCCTTGTCTTCCTTTCTCCAAGGCACTCCTAGGGGAAGTGTGGTAATTTTGCTTATGAGTTTAGGGGTGAGCTCTATGGATAGGCCTTTCACCACAACAATGGCATGGACTCTGGTCAGTGGAATGAGGGAGAGAGAAAAATCTCGGGCCACTTTATCATCATACCCTCCTAATTTTTTAAAATACCCCATCCAATTATGCCTTGTGAAGATTTCTAACACCTGAGGGTGTTGGTGGATTCTCACAGTGTTAATGGGTTCCATTCTATTAAACCCCCACTATCATTTTTTTAGTGAATTTTGAGGAGCTAAGATTGTTGACACAATTTTTGAATGCAGAAGTAAATAAATGAAACAACTGTGGAGACAATTCCCTTACACATCTTCCAAATTCACTCAATACTAGGGTATTTTTTGTTCAATTTACTTTGAAAAAGTAAAGTAGTTATAGAGCCTACCTCCTCATAGTGTTTTTTGTAGCCAACCCCCTTGTTTTCCCCTCTGAAACTCCTCTTAACAAATCATGTAGACTATCTATCTGTATCTTGGAGGATTCTTATGCGATCCTGTAGGATTTCATGTGTAATCATGTAGGAAGTTCTATGCAAAGGAAAGGTGGAATTTTATATTATGTAGGTTTATTGGGTATGAGAGCGACTTTGTTAGAGTAAGCCTATAGGAGATGAATGCATGAGTGCATGGGAATCAATAATTATTTCCTCCTATGGCCAAGTTATGTAAGGTGGTGTGCTCACAATGGAGGTAAATTTTCTATTTTTGGACCTTTGGTCCCCACTACCACCTCATCATTCCCCTCTCCTTGTAATCAACTCCCAGTTCATGCCTCCGTAGACTTAACTACTTTTGTCCTTCTCCTGTCTTTCTTTGACTTGACTACTGCCATGTGTGGGAGGACCAATTATTTTGTCCTCGTCGACTGAACAAAGGTGACCAAGTTAACTGGCCACCTTTCTCTTATAAACCAACTTACTCGTAACCTTTACATATTTTGACTACATTATGAAAATGAGAGAGTGAAGAGAGATACTTACCTGTAGTGCTAATACCTTACTGCAATTATTGAAGACCTGAGGTGCTTGTAGTGTGTTGGTTGCATGCTACTTTTCCTTCCTTTTTTTATTGCTATCTGATGATTCCTTTAATGTGCAGGGAACTAGTGTTGAAGATTATGGTGTTGCTACTACTCTAGAGCTCCTTCTACCCTTCTATATTCATGCTCGAAGCTTGTTGCTACTCATGATTTTTATTCTGTGGGATAGGATGCTATAGGATTTCCTACAGGATGTCCTGTAGCTGCTTCTCCCTCTGAATTTCTAATCATTTCTTTTTTTGGGATTTTGAGGATGATGGCATGGATTGAGAGGAATAATAGGAGTGTGGAGAATGAGAAATACTCAGGTGTTATTTCCCTACTGCACTCTTGTTTCATTTTTTTCTCAATGTTTTCTCTTGAGGACTGTGAATTTTTTTTTTTGGAAACTACTTTTTTTTTATTATGAATGTAGGGGCGATCAAGGTGGAGAGAGGTATGGTGGTGGTGATGTAGGGGTGTTATTTTTTGATATGGTAGGTAATTTTCTCACCCTAGGGTCACTTTCTGTAGGATTCCCAAACCAATGTAATTCTGACAAGATCATCCTATAGGTTTTCAGGGGATCCTGTAGAAAACACAGTCCCCCTGTAAACTAAAGCAAAGGAGTGAAAAAATGAAAGAAATTGTGGAGTGATGAATGATGATGAGTGAAAAAATAAAAATGTGAGTGAAACAGGTCCCTTTTTTATCCTCCTTTGTTCTCTAATCGTCCTCCTGTTGACCTGCAAACAGAAATTTTCATGATTTTTTTTATTTTTATTTTTAAAACAACTAGTCTGCCTCTAAGAGGTTTTCATCCTAGCTATTCTCCTTGGGCACCCCAAGAGAGGTTTTCACCCAGAGATCTTTTAATTTTCTCTTCATTTATTGTTTTTGGCACCATTGGGCCGCCCCAAGAGGTTTTCAACCCAATAGTGGGACTCAGGTGCCTCATGGAGGTTTTCACCTAAGTCCTTATTTTTCTTTTGTTTCTTAGTGATTTGATGAGGTAGGAGCTAAAACTTGTTCCACCACCATCACTGTTTTATTGATACCATCAATGAACTCTTGCTTTGACAATGGCCTCTTGTAAACTCTCAGTTAACAAGTAAAGGAATGGCCTCTGCATCTATGGTTCTGATCTGCATTGAACCATTATCATGACATCTTTCTATAACATAAGGCCCTAGCCATCTTGTCCTTAACTTTACCTTAGAGTCTTTATATCTGGAATCATTGATGTTCTTATCATGCCATATCTTCCTCTGAAGTTGGGTTACCTTTGTGTGTAGGAGGGCCTACATTCTAAACTCAACTAAACCATTTAACTGAAGAAATCTCTCTTGTTGTGCACTGCTGAGATCTAGATCTAGTTGAGCTGCCATCCTTAATGTGTTATACTCAAACTCAATGGACAAAAGGGCCTTTTTCCCACATACTAGCTCATAGGGTGTGAATTTAGTGGTGGTCATTCAAGTGGTATTATAGGCCCAGGTTGCCTCAACTAGTCTATCTGCCCAATCTTTCCTATTATTGTTAACCACTTTTGTAAAGATTCCCTTTAGCACTCTGTTGGTCACCTCCACTTTCCCATTAGCTTGTGGGTGATAGGGAGTGGAGGTTTTATGCTTGACCTTGTGATGGCTGAGCAAGTCTTCAATCATGTTGGAGGTAAACTGGCTGCCTTGATCAGTGATCAACTCTCTAGGGTACCCAAATTTGTAAAATACATTCTACCTTAAGAACTCAGCTACCTTATCCTATGTTGTTGCCTTAATTTCCTTGGTTTAGCACACTTAGTCAGATAGTCAGTGAACCCAATGATGTACTGTTTTTTCTTGGAAGAAGGGTCAATAGGTCTAATGAATTCCATGCCCCACTTGTCAAATGCCTCGAAAGTCACTTGAGGTTGTAGAGGCATTTCATCCCTTGGAGTAGGCTTTTCCATCCTTTGGCACTGATCAACCTGACTAGTATATCTTTTCACATCTTGATGAAAAGTCAGCCAATAATAGCCTGCTTGTAACACTTTGAATGCTATCCTCTTTGCTACAAAGTGACCTCCACAAGGCCCATCATGACAGGTTAGAAGGATGTCAAAGACTTCCTCCTCCCTGACATACCTTCTCAAGATTTGATTTGGGCCAAGTTTGAAGAGATTGCCCCCAATCCAAGTGAAGTTGTTTCTATTCCTTATAGTCTTGCTTTTCACTTTGGAGGACAAGTTCAATGGAACTGTGCAGATACAAAATAGTTTGCTATGTCATCAAACCATGGAGAGAGAACTAAAATGGTGAACAAGTGCTCATCCAATAACTGGTCATCAACCATTCCCTCCTCACCTGTAGGTACAGTTTATCTGGACAAAAAGACAACAACATTTTCCTTGCTAGGATTATCAACAATAATTAGATCAAACTACTATAATAAAAGTAACCATATTATAATACAAGCATTTACATCGGGCTTATTCATTAAATATTTTATTGTAGCATGGTTAGTATGGACAAATGTTTGATAGCCTGTAATATAATGCCTAAATTTTTTCAATAAATGCACAACATCCAGGAGCTCCTTATCAGTCATTGTGTAGTAAAGTTGAGCCTTTGACATATTCTTACTGATAAGGTAAATGGAATAAGGAAAATTTTCATCTATCTAGCCTAGGGTTGCTCCTATGGATTCGTGTGAGGCCTCAGCATGAATGTGAAAACGAAGGGTCCAATTTTGGCCTCGGAGAATCAGTGCAGTGGTTAACTTGTTCTTTAGGATTTCCAAGGCCTCTTGACAAATTTTTAACCATATAAACTCAGAGTCTTTGGTCAACAACCCAAATAAAGGAGAGGCCAACTTGCTAAATTCCTTTATGAACCTTCGGTAGTATCCAAATAACCCTAGGAAACTTCTAACATCTCTCTGCTTTTGAGGAGGTGGGACCCTTTGAATGATAGCTATTTTGTTTGGTTTTGCCTGTAGTCCTTGCTGAGATATTGAATGACCTAGCATGGTCCCTGCAGTCATCAAGAATTCACATTTTTCAGGACTAAGGGATAGGTTCATCTCAATGAATGTTTGTAGTACCTTACCTAATTTGGACAAAGCCTCTTCGAAATCAGCCCCATAAGGTGTGAAATCATCCATGTAGATTTCCACCGCATCATGGACCAACTCAACAAAGATACTTAGGACTTCTCTCTAGAAAGTGGCAGGAGAATTGCATAGGCAAAAAGGAAGGACTCTATAGGAGAAAGTACCCCATGGACAAGTGAATGTGGTTTTGTCATGGTCTTCTGAGCTAATTTGGATTTTATTGTACCCGTTGAATCCATCAAGGAAAGAAAAAAACTTTTTCCCTTCTAGGCCATCTAGCACTTGGTTGATAAAAGGTAGAGGGAAATGGTCCTTCTTTGTGGCTTTGTTCAATTCCCTGTAATCAACACAAATCCTCCACTTACCATTTTTCTTGGGAACTAACACCAAGGAGAGACCCACTCACTGTCGGAGATAGGATAAATGAATCCTGCATCTAACAATTTTTGCAGCTCTTATTTGACTATATCTTTAAGAGATAGATTCATCCTCCTTTGGGGTTGTAAGACTGGCTTTCAACCTTCTTTGATGTAAATGTGGTGATTACACACTGAGGGGTATACTCCCTTCATTTATTTTTAATTCCAAGCGAAGTCATCCATATGTTCCTTTAGCATGTTGGACAACTTCTCCTCTTGGAGAAAAGAAAGAGATGGATTGATTTTCAAAGTTCTCTCAGGGCCGAATTCTATGGTTTTTACATGGAGAGGGTTGGAATCGGCTAAGTACAGATCAATTGGATGGTTTTTATGGGTTTCCTTTACTAGTTCTTCTAGGGACAATGTATTGGGAGTTGGACTTTGGAGTAGGTATTCAATCAAATCATATTCATCCTGTTGTACTCCTCCCATGGTTGCTTCTAAGGTATACAATTAGGTAGTATAAACTTCATCTTCTTCATCCTCTTCCATCCATAAAGGTAAATCATGTTCTAGATATGGCAGAGTAGGAAGTTATATGACTAACTTCTTGGACATATGCCCATTCTTAATGGTCATATTCCCAGCTCAGCAACTGATGTAAGCATCGACAGTGACCAACTAGGGCCTCCTAAGGATGAGAGGGTAACCAATAAGTTTAGCCTTAGGCTGGAGAACTAATAAATCTGCAGGGTACTCCCAAGAGTCAATGGAGACCATCACATCCTCTACAATCCCCTCATGGGTCACTGTGGAGTGGTTTGCAAGTTGCAGGACTGTTGTGGTATTTCTTAATGAACCTTAGAGGATGAGCTTGAGCATGGTGTCCTTGGTCATCACATTAATGACAGCCCCAAGATCGATGAAAGTGTGTGGGACAATGGTGCCATTGATGTGCACATATACTACAGGGCTTCCAGGGTCCAAATAATTTGGACATATTACCTGCCTAATCATCAAGTCGGACAATTGTCCAATGACATTAATGGAAGGGGCATCTCTTTTTCACCTCCCTGGATGCTTGAAACACTTCTCCTTAATAAAATTCTTGTAAATAGGTACATCCTTGATGGCTTGGAGAAGTGGAATCTTGACACATAGGTTTTTAAATTCTCCCAGAAGTTCAGTCTCTTCTGGGGTAGGCTGGAGTGTTTGAGTTAATCTCTCAAGAAAAGGTGTATTTACTTTAAGAATTATTTCCTCTCTTTCTTCTTCAACCTCCCTAGGTGGAGGTGGAGGTTGGTTATCTGGGAGAACTCTCCCAGATCTCAGGTTAATTTCCTAGATCTCAATAGCATAAGCTGGATATGATTTCTCCCTATTGTATACTTGTTGTGTCTGTCTATTGTTCAGGTTCAGATTTGGTTGGGTAGGAACCTGGGGTTGTTGAGGTGGAGTAGAGGGTAACAGTTGCAGTTGGGCAGTTGGTGAAGGCAATAAAGGAGGAAAATTATTGTACTGGGGCCTCCACCCATGGGGTTTGTTACACTGAAATTTGTCACCATGACTGTCTGTAGTTAATATGGCTCCATCAATAGTCATATTATCCTCCTTGTCAAGCCTCATACCTCTGCTCTTCATGTCAAACTTCAAAAAGAGAGAAAGTCACTTAAAAACATGTTTATCTCTGGGTACGCAGGTTTTCTCTACTTTGCCTGCGTGTACGCACTCCAAACACACTGTGCCTGCGTACTTGTACGCTCTGTAAGCCAAAGGATGGGTGCGTACCCCTGTAAAGGTCAAAAGGCGCGAGTTTCATCTTTAAAAAGTTACTTGTGGTCACTTCTAGAGCCTTCTAGAAGAGTGTTTGACGTGTATTGAGCGCCTCCAGATGGTTCATGCATCCCTATGATAGAGGAACTTATCCCATCAAGAGAGGAGCTACCCCATCCAAAAGAGGGAGTATCCCATTGATGTTGGAACTGAATAACTTCCTCTAGAATACTATAAATACAGGCCTTGGGCCAAAGGAGGGGAGGTTGAAAGCTGAACATTCTAAAGGGTAAATGCTGCTGGAATTAAGACTTCCATTGTTGACTTGTGAGGAGAGATCACTATCCTTCCTTGTTGCCATAGTGGGAGTGGGTGAGCTTGTCAAAGTAGAGGAAATCTCTTGCTGGACCCTGGGAGGAGCTTGCACAACACCAAGGCTCAGGTTGTAATGGTTCCTTTTTGTTTCCTTAATACAAATAAGTCCATTCTTCTCAATGATTTGTTAATGAATTATTTCATGTACTCCTTGGTCTATGTGATGAATATGCTTTGTTTTATGAATTATTCAGGTGTTATGTAATCGTTTGCTTTGTTAGTGTATGCAGGTCTTAAAGTGAAGGAGGAGCTCATCTGGATCAGCAAGGCTGGACTGCTACAACAAGCGTTGGACCTAAGGTAAGATCGAAAAACACTTGGTCTCTCATAGAATAACGTGTATTTAGAGAAGGATTGCTCTTGTTTGGTTTGTTTGTCACTAGAGAGTCTTAGACTCCTAGGGAGGTTAGGTTTGTCTGCAAAAATAACTCTTTTCGCATGACAAATTGGCGACTCCACTGGGGAATCCATTGATGCGATTGATTTTTCCTTTGAGCATTACTTTGATCTGAAAAGAGTCTTGTTTCTTTTGCTTTTTGGTTGCTTGACTGTGTTTTTGGGTGGCTTAGCTTAGGGTCGAATTAGAACTTAGTTTTTCTTTGTTTTACAGTAGTACGCACCCTCTGAGTTAGACACAGTGCGTACTTGTACGCACTCAATCTGTGTACACAGAGCGTGCACGCACCTGGTTAAACAGGCTTCCTGCGTACCCTGTTAAAATTAAGAGAATTTCCCTTTTTTATCATTTTTTCCTTTTGAATTTTGTTTTTCTTAGTCTTTACTGCCCAGATCC
>APFE030951720.1:0-11494 GCA_000404065.3 Pinus taeda | reverse complement strand
TTCATTACTATAACTGAAGAAAAACATTCAAAATAGCTTAGATTGAGTTTAGGGTAATCTGTGATTAAATCCTGGAACTATTCTTTTTCCTTGCTATTCACTGTAAGACACAGGAAACATGAAAGAGATACGAAAGGTAATAAAACACATAACAAAGAGTTATAAGAAAAACTTATTGTGTCATGAAATACGCAGGAATCCTGTAACTTTCAGCTAAACACCACAAAGCATCAAGCAACACAGAGCTTTGGAAATTCCATCATCTTTGTATTACTTCTCTGAGAGTTTACAATAAAAGAACAATAGAATAGATATGAATAATATCCGACATCCAACGTCCAACCCCTACTATCTTATGCGAGGGGGAATATATAGAAGTGTTTTATACAAAATATCTCAGGCATTGAGTCATCTGAGAGATAAAATATCTTCTTTAACTCGTACAGAAATAGTAGATAAGAAGTTATTACAGCCTTTAATACAACATAAATTCTTTTCATTCCTGTCAGAAGATTTCGACCTTTGGAGCTCACTGAGTCAGTTGAACGCTTTGTTATAACTGCTGAATGACGTGTCTGTGTAGCTTTGTCCTCCTGTAGCTTTTCGGCCCTGTCACCTGTGACTGTCAGTGATGCTGTGGTGGCCGAATGTTTGTGCTGAGTTGGCTCAGCCTTCCCTGCATACCTACTGATGTATCCTTATTTTCCTGTGCATGACAATTTGCATATTTCAAAAAGAAACAACATAATTACTGACTTTGGTTCAGCATTAATTGTATCAAGTTGTTCCAGACTTCCTGTGTAGGCAATTGATGCCTCAAAATTGACCCCATGGTCTCATCTGCCTCTGTATACTTGTAAAAATTGGGAGGCTCATCAAACAAGTGAGTGATTTCATTCATAATGAAGAACAAGCTCTCCACCTTGTTGAAAAGGGTCTGTCCTGTTGCTGGCCCTGTTTCTGCTGATGTGCTGGCTGTTTCTACAATCTGATTGGCAGCAAAAGTGTTGACTCTCTTGGCATACTTTTCATGTGAGAGTAGCCTTCCTGATGGCTCCATCAAGCTAGGAAGACCTCTGTTTTGTAACGCCATGAACCTGACCTGGAACTTATTGATATCTGCCTGCATATCCTGGCTTCTTCTTTCCAGGGTCTGCACGAGGTTTCTTAGTCTTAGGACCCTTTTGACCATTGAAATGGTCTCAGTCCTGTTGGCAATTCCCATTTTGATCAGCTGGGAGCTTGTCCTGTAGTTAAGCACATTTATCATTCTGGTGGAAATCTCAGGTATGCTGCCTAGAAATGCCCTTGCCCTTTGGATTTCTCTGTGTGCTTTTCCAATGAGCGCTATTTGCTCATGAATGGCCTCAATGTATTCCCACTGGTCTGTGATGGACTGGCCAATATTGGCGCATAGGATCCTCTTGAGCTCAGCTGTCATCTCATCCAGTGTGAGCTCCTTTTCTAGCTCATTTATTCTCTTTTTGAGAGCCTTTACCTCTCTTTCTCTTTCAGCCACATTTTGCTTGGATTTGTCATATTTCTCATTGATCTTAGCCAGAGTGTCTTTGGCCTGATTCAACTCTGAAATTTGAGCCTCCAAGGCTTGAATTTCATTTCTTAGCTTCTGCATGTCAAGGCTTTCAGCCTGCTCTGTTACTAGTGCTGAGGTGGAGGGTGCTGCTTCTTGTGTCTGCTGACTTGGAGGGGCAGTGATTTGAGGAGCTTCCTCCATATTAATTGTTTCTAGAGGAGGTTGTGAAGTTTGTCCTGCCTCCTTTTGTTGTAATGTTGCCCGAAGGGCAGCCTCTGATTCCTCCAGCTTCTCTTGTGTCTGGATGAGATGTTTGTATAATGATATCAGCATAGCAGTTGCATCCTTGTCTTGTCTGAGCTGGGCAACCTCTTCAGTTTGAGGATGAAGAGTTTCTGGGATTTTTATCATCTTCCTTAATGCTGCCATATCAGCATCCCTCAGCTTCAGCAACTCCTGCACTGCTTTGACATCCTTAGGATCATGCCCAAGCTCTATTATGATGTCCTCTAGAGCTTTGATCCTATTGTCCTTTGCTTGAGAGGAAGCCCTTTCTAACTCAAGTTGTGCAGTGGTATTATGTAGGCTATTTTGTAGCCTATAGTTCACCAAGGTCTTGTCTGCCAAGGAGGCATACACCATCTCACCCATTTGTTTGTGTAGTTCGATCTGATCCATTGGGTGGATGTCCTTGGCCAGGACCTCAAGGTTGGTCCTGATGTAATCGGCAGCTGACTGTGGTTGCTGCAAATCTGATGTGAAATGGCTCATTATCATTTTACCCTCATGTGCATCATAAGCAGACATGAGTCTTTGCTGGTTAGTGGGAGCCATCTTCAACAAATGATTATACAATTGCAGTCTTATAGGTTCATTTCTCTTCTTGATATCCTTGAACTGTTGTTTGATGCTCTTCTCCCCTTCCCTCTGTTGGCTTGAGGAGCTAACTTCTCCTCCTGCTACCCTCTCTTGTTCCTGCTGGAAGGAACTTGCTGAGGCCTCCATGCTAGGTAGGCCCATGCCCGAAGATTTCCCTATTGGCATTTCTTCCTCTGAAAAAGGATTTAATCTTTGCCTCTTTTCCCCTTGAGTTGTTGATGTTGTTAGGGGAGTCTCTCTGTCCCTTTTCCTGCTTATGTCCTCTCTTTGTGGGGTTTGGAGGACTGAAGCTTCAACTCTTGTTTCTTGCCTAGGAGGCACCATCTGTGCTGGCTGCTGCTCAGTGACCATTGGGGCGTCTGCTATTTGCTCTTTTTGCACTGGCTGCTCCTTTTCTTGCTGCTGTACCTGTTGATGTTGTTGTACCTATTCTTGCTGTACCTGTTCTTCTTGAAGGGGCTACTCTTGTTCCATTTCTTTCTCCTTGCCTTTGCTGGAGGCTTGATCTGTAGTTTTGAATGCCTCCTGATGTGTTGTGGAGGATGAGGCCATTGCTCCTACTTGAGGGCTTGTAAGAGCAAATACCTGTGCAGGAAGTTCTAAGTCAGGCATCTTGAGGAGATTTCTTCTTGCTCTTTCATTTAGTTCTTCTTATGTAACAGGTTCCTCTAGTGTGCCTCTCTTCCATTTTGTTTGATTTGCATATTTTTCTATGTGAGGCAACCTTACATGGTCATAACTGGATAGCCTATATTTGACCCTTCTTAAGGTTATGAAGTGATTGGGGTCATAAGGTTTCCAGAGGAAACTGGTCTTTAGGCCAAGGCCTTCTAGAATTCTATCTGCCTCTTGCCAGCCTTCCTCCCTCTTGTTTAAAACAAAGTGGCCCAGTTGGTTTTTCACCTTCAGCTGTGCTTTCTTGCCTTTGCCTGAAAAGTTCTTTACATCAGCATTCCCAAACTACCTCAAGTATTCAAGGGCAAACAATCTCATGGGCACATATTTGGGCAGTCTGTATGGGGGTAACTCACAACCATATATTCTGATAACGGTGTAGTTTTGGTAAAAATACCAATCCCCAATGCTGTATACCTTGGACAACTGAAGGATTCTCTGCATCTCATCTGTTAGTCTTGGACGAGGTGAGCTCAGGAACAGAGACATGGCTGGGTGGATGAAAAGGTCTATAAAATCACAGTAAGTGTATGGGGAATAGGCTCTGCAGTGAAAAACTGAGGTCCAATACACTACTGACCTTGGATTTCCTTGTGCATCCACTCTTTTCACATTAAAAGAAAACTTCTCATGTTGGTAGTATAAAATTAAATGGTAGATGTAGGAGGAGTATCTGAACACCTTTTCCCTTGATAGGTTCATAAATTGCTCATGCATTTTGTCTGATATGTAGATGGCATAGTCATAGCAGATTGGAGTTTTGCCAGGGGAGAACATGAGCATCATTACCAGTATAGTTTCATCAAGATATTCAATTGAGTTATAACCGAGAATGGGACTGATCATATCTGCAAGGTCCCTGCCCAATGGGTTGAGGTAACCATGAAAAATGGGAGGGTACTGCACAGTATCAGATCTAATAAATAGTTGGTTCAGCTTTGTGATCTGAGCATCTGTCAACATCTTAGCTCCTTGATTTATCAGATCAAACAAAGATAGGGGAACCAATTTCTTCTCAGTCTTGAATTGCATCATCTCTCTGATGGCCTCAGGGGTAATGTAGAAAACAACTGAGCCTGAAGGGTCAAGCATAGCTCTCTGAGTAGGATCATAACATTCAGCACATAGGTGAATTAAGTCAAGGAATTGATTGACCTGAGGAAGCTTGAAGATTGGGAGGAAGGAATCCCAAATGCCCAATATATCTATTCCAACCACATGTTTGGCCTTTAATTCATTTAGCAGGTGGAGGTGGAATTTGCTTTGTACTAGGAATTCCTCTGAGATTTGGTAATCCAAATTTGCTAATGCCTGCTACTCCAATTCTCTCTGAGGGGCATTCAAAGGGGCAATATTGAGGGCCACAGGTGCTACTGGTGTATCCATGGTTACTTATGAACTCTGTTTTGTATGTAAATTAGTGTTACTTATGCTGAGTAATAGAAAATAGTATTTCTTGGAAGAAGAGGTGAATTGAGAAACAGAGGGCGACAGGATAAACTGCAACAATTGAAATACTACACATAGCACTGAAGAGAGGGAAAATACTTGTGTTTAACAAAGTTCTTTCACAGTAATTAGGTGTAGGTTCGGGTTTCCTGTTCACGACTGTGCGAACAAAATGCAGGTTTTAGTGAAAGTTTTTGGTAAACAAGGCTTAGCCAGTGAATTTCGACCGTTCAATTTCAAATGGGAACTGGGTGCAGGGGATTTGCCGGTGAATTATGCGTTTTTCTGTGTTTCAAGTCAATTTCAGCTATTTGCAGACAAAACCAGGCGCAAACAGGATTAACAGTGATAAATACCTGGTATACTGATAGTCCGGGTCACAAGTGCAGGTGGGTAGGCGCACCGAAGGTCTCTAGGTCAAATTCAGCAGGTTGGTGCAAGTTTGGACGTAAAATACATGCAGAAGATGCAACAGAAGTTTATGCAAAAAGTGAAAAAAATGCGAAAAATTGGCAAAAATATGGATTTTTGGAACATTGGCACCTTTTTCGGATGACGTTAGCATGACGTCATTGGGTGGGGTCAGGGTCGGATGATGTCAGCATGACGTCATCAGGTGACGTGGCGGCTTATGAGTGGTTCACAGGGGTGGTGAGGTGACGGATAGGTGGGGCAATGGCGGATGGGGGCGCAGACGCGGCGATGACGTAGCAGTGACGCTGGCAGTGACACTGGCAGGCGGTTTAGTGGAAACCGGAAACCGCAGGTGGTATCATATCACACCGCTTATGATATGGAAGTGGAGTTGTCAGAGGGGGCTCCAATACGCTATGGGGGCGACGCGTGGCCGAGGCCTGACGTCACCCTCTGACAGATATCAGACGCTATCTTTCGGACGTCGGGGCCGGTCCGATATCCACGTGAGCCGTTGGATGAAAAGCGCCCGATCGGACGGTCGACGGGTCAATGAGTTGTCCAGACGATACGGCGTCAGGCGGGTAATAAAAAATAATTTTCCATGGGATTCGTGCCCGGTGGGACCCTTAGGATATTGGCAAATTTGCATGGTTTTCCAATTTTTCTTTATAAAATCGCGCAAGGCATTAAAACTTTGGATAAGTCGGGAAAATGGGTTTTTTCAATGTATTTCTTTGTAAAATTGCGCATAGCTCAAAAACTTAGGATAAGGTGGAAAAGTGGGTTTTCAACGTATTTTTGCCTTTTGAGCGGGTTTAAGGGTGCAAATGGGTTTTTCCAAGGTTTCTTAGGCAAAATGAAGGGTTGAATAGGTAAATGAATTCTGAAGGAGAAAAAGAGGTAAGGCTTGGGTTCTCAAACTGACCAGATGTCAATTTGATTCCCTAGTGGTGAACATATGACTATAATGCCAAGGGAGGGATATTTATAGAATGCTTGGGGTTTATACACCATGGTGTTATAATAGTAGGGAAAGGGTGACATAGGGAATTAGATAATAGAAGTTAGGGGTTAATATGGAGGGAGAAGGTGAATGAGGAGTGATATCACTAAGTTTATTTGGAAACAACTTAGCTTAGGGAGTAGATCAAAATTTTGCACAAGAAATGTGGCTCTTAAAGGAAACAAGAACCAACATAAAACCTTGAATTCTTTCATAAACACAACTGGTGTAGGGGTGTTAGTAATGAGTGTAAAACAAGGAAAAAAGGAAGTTAGACATGCTCCATTGTGTTGTTTACTTTATATTGACCAGCAAGATTCAGTTTGAAAGGAATACCACTTCTGCAACCCCATCTACCTACCCATCTACTTGCCTAGCATTTTTTGTTTCTTCTTGGAGGGTGCACTAGGACTTGCAGACCCTTATGTGCCTTTTCTTTTCTATTGGCTTTTTTCTTTTGATAGCCTATCTAACACTACCCTTATTGCTTCCAAGGCCCCAGATTAAGCAGTTGGGAACCTTAGCTTCTCTGCCTAACTATTGGTCTGCCAAGATTAAACAGTTTGGACAGACTTCTTTCTCTAGTCTACAACAGAAAATTGAAACATGGCATGATCCAGATTAGACTGTTGGACCATCCATAAAAATTTAGTAAACATGAAGGCATGCACACACCTTGCCTTGTCTTGGAAATATGGGATCTTTGCATCAACAAAGCAGACCATATTTGGCATTTGAATTTGCCAATCATGAAATATGAAACCTATTGGTATAGGTATCCAACACAAAGCATGTAAATTTTTCACCTCATACCTATGTACATGTTTAAACCACCCTTTGATTCACTAATTAACTTATATACCCTCAGATTATGTCACCCTTACATAAACCTTGGCTCATACCTATTGTTTTGGGCAAATTTTATAGCAGCACAATTTTTCAATTTCTCCTAGTCATTTCTTTCCCTCATTTCACTCCATTTAAACTTCATAAGTTTCTTTCAGCCCCTGTTGACCTCCCAAAATTCCCGTACCATCATTTCCTTTCCCCAACCTCCTCATTTCATCATTTCACTCATTCCTCATTGTTTTTCCATTTTCCTATTATCTAGGGTTTCTATCATAATGGAGGGAGATTCTTCACCATCAGAAAGGAGAAAACACCATAAAGGAGGTAAAATCCTAAGATATGAGCCTACCAACTTCAATGAAATTAACTCATCACCATTCATCAAGCAGTGTTTTGTAGATGTCAATTGTCTAGGGTTTTGTAAAAGGGTAGGTGAAGTGGATTTCCATGAACAACTAATTGATTGGATTGCCACCCATCTGAAAGGGGAAAGGGCCATCATAGCAAGGGTTTATTTTACATTTTCAGTAGCTTCTATTTCCCTTGTGACAGGGATACCTGATCATGGAGAATATTGGTTCAAAGGCATGAGCTTGGACCCTAAACCTTACAAATCTTTCTTGGAATCACCCTACAGAGAGGCCAATACACACATCATCCCATTTAGGTACCTGTTGGAGTATTGGTGAAGGTTGTAATGAAGTTTTTCACTGGCGAGGAAAGATTTTATAGATTGTATTCATATCACATCATGCTTCTAATGCATTTCACAGCTCTAAAACCTCTCAACATGTGTAATTATCTATGTAGAAGCCTTATTCAAATGTGTGAGAAGGTACAAGTGAAAGAAAAATAACACCACCCTAGTATTTTTCATCACAGCTTGATAAATATTGTAGTTCTCCATAAACTAGAAGAAAAGAACATGACATGGAATTAATTCATATAAACAACTTTGCAATGGCATGAAACTACTTTTTCAGTTCATCATCAAAACATATCTACACCGCGGGTGGAGGTAGGATAATCAAGTAAGTCAGTGGACGTTCCCAAGGGACCTAGACTTGAGGTGACTATAATATATCAAAGAGGAAAAAGGCTTGTGTTTACTTCTCAAGTTGAGAAAAGGGCCAAGCCTTCTACATCAGCAAAACAGGGATCACATGTATAGGATCAAGACCTAATTGAGAATGATTTTGAATTGGTGGACTTGGAAGCAGCAAACGAACCTTCAAACATGCAACAGATTATCAAAGATAAGGATTCTAAAATCAAAGAACTCATGGACAATATGGCAAGGGCAAGGTTCATTATCTCCTTCCTTGAGCAAGAAAACACTCAGCTTAAGGCTAAACAACTCATCATGGAGAAAGAGGAATCTAAGGTGTTGCAGAAAGGAGGCATAGGAAAAGAAGTGTTGGAGCCTAGTGAACATGAGGAAACTGAAAAAATTTAGGAAAAAGAGGCCAAGGACCAAGGGAATCAAAAATGAATTGAAGGAGGAGAAAGGACATAATCTGTAAGATGAAGACCTAGACATGGAGGACAGAATTGCCTTGGAAATCAATGAGGATAGAAAGTAAAGGCTAAGTAAGGTCAATGGCCAATTAGAACATCTCCTTGACAAGGCCAACAGGGATAATCAACTATTGAGGCACATGGCACATCATTATCAAACTAGAAACATGATATGTAACATCAAACTCACGTAGTTGAAAAATAAGCTAAAGGAAACCCTAAAGGATAAAAATGAGAGGGATAGCTTTGAGATGCTTGTTGAAGAATCCATGAGGGCATGACATACCTAATTTTTCACTTCATGGCCAATTTTGAAGGTTTTCTGAGCATTTTAGGTATTTTGAGAATTTTGGTGCCAAATTCAGAAATTGGGCTAGTCACAGAAGCGCAGCGCCTTGGAGCTGCGCTTTTTCCTCAGACCTCCAAATGACAAGTGGCTTTGAATTTTGCAAGCCTCCTCTTCAGACATATTTCATTAGATTTCTCAGAGAGGGCTCATATTTTGAGAAAAAGGAGAAAAATGGGTCAACAAGTCATCATTCTACCACTCTTTTTGACACGCACTACGCTTCTAGAGACACCTTGGGAGAATGAGTTTTTGAAGGTCTTCCCATGGGTAATTTTCAAAAGTTCAAGGTTTTCTGGAAACTAGACAGGAAAATATAGATGACCATTCTCTAAGATCTCAATTTGGACCTAACAAAGGCACCTTAAAGTGGGATCACAGTAGGCACTGCGCTTCTGCAAATTTCTTAGTTGTTATTTAAAATTCACTCTGTAATTTCCTAGTTTTTCAGTTTGACTTTGTCAAAGTAAAAAATCAGCATGTAATTGCAGTAGTTCAAGGTTAGATTATGTAATCATGAATAAATATAAATGATAGGTTGCTTTTATGGTTAAATATGCCTCATAAAGGAATAAAAATTCAAAACAAAGTCTAAGAGAAGAGTTTGTATTTGACCTTCTCACTCTTACTTGTTTGTTGAGAGAATCTTGGAAACAGTTCCACCACTTAGGAATTCGACTCCTGAAGGTGGGGAAGATGTTTGATTGATTCTATATGTATCATTTATCATTTAGAGAGAAGGGTTGGACTTCTGTGGAGAGGCTTGGTACCTTATGTTCTCTTACAACTAATACAAAATCAGTTGCAACTATATTACAGGAATACTTGTTTAGTGAGCCGATGGTGTTGTTTTCCTTTCCTATCAGCTTCTAATAGATGAAATCATCTCTATTTTCATGCTTTATCTTCTTCCTATGAATTTCCTTGCAGTTATATAGACAGAAAACTTAGATTTAAGCTATGTTTATGTGGAAATCATGCTTGTGTTTCTTTTCTTCTAAAACTAATGAATTCATGCTTTCACATGCTTAGTATGTTCTCTTAAACTCACACAGCTACACTACATTGACAAACACTTTAAGTTCACCATAACACACTAATATCTAGCTCCTCTTTATACTTGTTATTGCATACTTGAAGCCTTGACCTAATTACCTACTCTATTCCCTAGTCCAACAAACTAATAACCCTAAATTCATAAATACTCAAACAAGACTTGTATATCTAGCCTAAAACCTATTTCTTTTTAGTTATTCATTGACAAATCCTTAGAGAGATCCCTCTCTGGTTCAGTAGGGATAGCTACTAAACTGTAAGTGGTTCAAGGTTGCCTCTTTTGATCTCCTCCTCAGCCTAGGAAATTGTATAGGATAACACCCCCTATTCTACATTTTAATATCACCTATTTTCTCATCCCTCATTCCATACAATTATTGTATTTTCTATCCTACTCTAAGCATAATCCCCTTTGAAAACCATCATAGCACATCATGTATGAATACTACCCATATACCCTAAGTATCCATCCTATCTATCCCCTAATTTTCATATTTTCAAATATCATTTGCATGCCTTACACTCACGGTGGGAATCTGTTGCGCAAGTCATGTTTCTCTTCCCTAGTGCTGCACAAATACTCTATTTTATTCACCATTTTGTAGAACGATTTCCGACTACATGGAGGAGAATTTTGGGAAACTGAAAGAGGTTTTTCTCAACGACATGCCAAATAACAATAACCTCTTCCAAGATTTGTACATGTGTAATAGATTGATATTTTCAAATCTATCCTCAGAGCTCAGTTTTCGCAATTCATAAATTCCCTATTTTAAGTCATTGTTTTACAGAGAATGTTTTGGGAGGATGGGGAAGAATTTGGAGAAATAGAGAGAGTTGTATCTTCACAAATATCTTCTATAATAACCTCCTTCAGTTTTTAGACATGTATTATTGTTTAGGAGCAATACCCAAAACATTGTCTCATTGCACAGGTGTTATGCAGCTGCTGCATAATTGTTGCACACAGGTCTTCACAAGTTTTTGGAAGGCGCCAGCTGTCAAAGATTGAGTGGAATGAGGTGTTTTTGAGTTGGGATCGAGGTAGACAACCATTCATCAGCAAGGTGATTGATTTTATGGAGAATTATGCTATCATGGCATCATACCTAATTGCTACATAATGTAGGGCTTTACTGTTGTTTCCTCTTTTTATTTTATGCGAAAAGTATGGTCGATGTTTCTAAATACTAGAATTTGGATAGCTAGCACAACAAGACAATATGATAAAAAATTGTCAATATTTTCTTGTTTTTGTTTTCTATTAAACAAAAATTAATAAGTATGTTCAATTTCCTATTTTGTTTTCAATCTGATCCACTTCATTTGATAAGAGATTCTTTACATCATGACATAATGTTCAAATATTGTATGGTTATTTAATGCTAAAGTTTGGAAGTTAGAAGGGGTTAGATGGTATTACGAATGAGCTCTCAGAAGCTTGTGACTGTGATCTATTTTTATAAATAAATTTGTTTATTGTAGATCTGAGGCTTCTAATATCTTCATTTTGTATAGTGTTATTTTCCGAAGTCATTGCATTCATGATTTTATTGTATTGACGTTTCGAACCAACCTTTGTGGTTCATTATCAGGATCATATGTGTGAAAAAGTTAAAGAATAATGGACCAATAAATAGAGGATAGGGTAGGGAAGATAATGAATGGAGCTGACAGGTTTGTTATTGCTTAGAAATAAATTAATTTTACTTAATTAATTTTTAATTAAATCTTTTTTTAAGGAAACTAAAGCTTGTATAAATTAAAA
>APFE030951711.1:177185-192603 GCA_000404065.3 Pinus taeda | reverse complement strand
GGGAACAATTTGAGTTTTTGGGAGTCATCTAGATAGTCATAGGTTCGACATACCACTTCAAACTCAAATAAGAATGTTTCAGGATCTTCAGATCTCAATCCATGGAAATTAGGGAGGACAGATGGTGATATGTTTTTCATGGTGGCTCTAGAATCCTCATCAATGATAGGGAATCCAAATGAATTATCACCATCTCTATTTCCTCCTCCAATGGGACCTCTACCACCTCCATTGTTTCCTCCTCCACCTCCTCTTCCTCTACCTCCTACTTCTTCATCTGCCATGATGGTTCTTCTAGAGTTTTCAAGATCTCCTGGTTCTTCTACAGAAGGTAAATGAGAAAAGATCTCTCCTTCTTCCTCAAATGTTTCTACTTCCTCAATTATAATTGGTCTTTCTGTAGGAGAAAGGGAAGAGTCTCCTCCTAGTTCAAATTCAATAGGAGGTGTAGGAGAGTCCACTCTTGGCTCTTGAATAGGAGTACTGGTTGGGGATAAGGGAGGTGTTTCTTGTCTCTCTCTTGAAGCAGATGGACTTGTAAAAATTGAACCTCGAGCTCTAGCTAAAAACCTTCCCCTAGAATCTCTGGCTCTATGCATATCATTTTTTTTTTTTTTTCAAGTCAAGTTAATAGTTCTTTTTCTGATCTTCCAGTTCACTGAAAGTGCAAGAAGAGAGCATACTCAGAAACTATCAAATCAATAACTTTCTCCTTTCTGATCCTCCAGATCACTTCAAAGTGCAAGAGGAGAGCATACTTAGATGGGTTATTAACTTCTTTTCTTGAAAAATTTCTTTTATGTTGTTTTTTTCTCTAAGTATGGCTACTTAATTTCACTTCCCCGGAAACGGCGCCAAAATGTTTAGTCAATTTATTGTTTGTCTAACTTGCAACTTTTAAATGTCAACCCGGGGCTCGTAAGCTGATGAAGTGAGGTGTATTGTATGTACTTAGGCAACTGTTTCTTAAGCTTTTGTCGTTTTTAACTTTTTAAGTTTGTTTTTAAGTATATCTCTCCTACTGTGATGTGATGGAAATGAAATAAAGCAAGTGAAGTGTGTGAGATTGTGATGAGCTTTAAATGATTTCTTATAACTTAAAAGTATTCTATAAGAAAGTTTGAACAACAACTGAAATGAAATCAAATCTTAAAGGAAAATAAAGGTATCAAATAAAAGACTAATGACATTGGCCCAGTATCTCTGCTACTGCAAGAAAATGAAGATGAAATCTATGTCAAATCTAGCTAAAAATAAAAACTAAGCAACGTGAAACTGAAGTAAATCTACATAAAAGAAAGACTAGTCACAAATACTTTAACTTCTTCTTAACCTCTTGTCTTTTAACTGAATAAGCCAAGAAATTGTGATTTCTTGAGCAACTAAACCAAGCTGTGCTAAGTGATATTTTGGTCCTTAATGAAGATATTAAATTATGGAGAAGAAAGCATCAATAGGTAAACAACTTGATGTCTAAAAGCAGAAAGAAACTATGCAAATTAAAGAAATGATAGTAAGGAGATAAAGGATGCAAAACAAGGAAGGTCAGCAACATAGACAAGATGATTACAAGTGTCACTAGTTGTGAAAAAGAAAAGAAAGAAACTATCCCGGGCACACCTAAGAAACCTGCATAACACACTGATCAGTCATGGAAAAGTGCATAAATATAAATAAGCAGAATTC
The DNA here is from genome assembly GCA_000404065.3 of Pinus taeda. Taxonomy (NCBI): domain Eukaryota; kingdom Viridiplantae; phylum Streptophyta; class Pinopsida; order Pinales; family Pinaceae; genus Pinus; species Pinus taeda. The sequence goes on along the minus strand of APFE030951711.1, from coordinate 190,917 downwards.
AAAATTTATATACATCTATTGTACATGATCAAAACAAAACAATCAAAGGCATTCTGTACAACTATTATACATGAAATGAGAAAAAGAAATGCAGGAAATTAAAGAGTACTATACAGGCCTTCAGTAAACAGGGGCCCTTTGTCTACTCCATCCAGTTCAATGATCAATTACACGCTCAAATGGAAAACAATCTTCTCATATATTATGTATCCAAATAGAAAGTACAGTGGGGAGTTCAAAATTACATATCATCGGCTAACTATCCAGCGTTCAAAGACGCTTTATTTATAACAGAGGAAAGCAAACTAACTTAACGAAAACTAAGCTATTCAAGCAGTTGTGTAAAAACACGTAGTCTTGCTGCGTCCTCGGATCTAGGCAACGGTCGTTGTGGGAATTCAATCTGATGTTGGATTCATGTTTCCCACTGTCTTCGTGGCTGAGGAAGATGCCACCTGTTCTTCGCGTGCTCTAAAACAGAACACGCAGAGCCGTGCCACCACCAATGACTTCTGTTGACCGTAGTTGCCTCCTCGTTGACCACGGGTTTTTATGACCGGTTTGGGTGAGCTGGAACGACACACACCATGTCCTTGGTTCCACGAACTTTCCCATGTGGCTCTTCTTCCTGGAGGACACCTGGAACATATCATTTAATAAAACAGCTGCGGAATCCGGGGTTGGCTGCGGAAACCGGGATCAGCTGCAGAAACCCTGTGTGAGCTGCGAAAAGCAGCACTTTGAACCAAAATTCTAAACCAACAACACAGTCAGTAGCATAATTAGCAAACCATGTAAAAAGTCCTAAAATACAATGATTTGAGCAATTTGATGGAGGGAATGAGTGGCAAAAGAAGGAAATGAATAGGAAAAGGAGGCTGAGAAGATGTGTAAAGAAGTGCAGGTTTGAGGCTCAACAGCCTCCTCTTGACTTCCTTTCCTTTCTTTCTCCAATGCCAAAGAGCTCCAAGAAAAATTGAAGTGTCCAATTGTATGAGAAAGAGAGAGAGAGAATAATGAGAGAGCTCTGAAACTCAACTCAAAAAAAGGTTACCAACTGATCCTGAGAACCCTTTTTTATGAATGAGGCCTCTATTTTCTTCATTTTCCATTACCTTCCCTTATTTTCCTTTATTTTCCTCACATGCAACGTGTGACCTTTCACCTCCCTTTTCTCTTAATTTCCATTATTTTTATAATTAATTGTGACAAAAGTGTCATTTTATGTTTCCAAAAACTTGGCCATTTCCTTTGCCAGTTTCCTTAGCCATAAACAACCAAATGAACACCCCCTAGAATTTCTTGGCCAAATTTCGACTTGGAATATGTTTCCCATCAAAGTGGTTTTTATTTTTATCTTTTACTACATGGAATTTTCTTGAGGATTATTACAACGGTCATAACACCTACACCACTTGAAGAAAATTTTCGAGCGATGCTAAAAATACGGGATATGCTTGAACCACAAGAAGAGTATATTTGAATTATCTGACCATAACATTCTTCAACATATTATTTCTAAAATTGGGATCAAGGTTGATCCAAATAGGTTTTAGAGAATCACGCAAATTCCTCACCTACAACAATGTGATGTAGTCCTTCTTGGGTAAGATCAACTTCCTTAGAAAGTTCACCTATGACTATGCTCAGATCATTAAACCAATAGACGCGATGGTCGAGAAATACACAATCTATAAATGGTATAAAAGGGAAAAGGAAGCATTCGCCCATATTAAGTAAGCCATAGCAAGAGAAACCGTGTTGTATAGCCGAGATTATTTAATAATATTTAACATGGTAACTAATATTTATTTGTGAATTATGATTTTCTAATATAGTTGGTCGAGAGTGGGACGCACTACATATATACGTTACAAATAATCTTGACTCGATGACAGTATGGATTGAAATAAGCATACAACTAGATGGAAGCTTATCATGGAAATGTGTGTCTACATTGGTTATAGAAGCTCACCATAAAGGATATATATATCTTACGCAGAGGGAAATTGATTTAGCATATGGTTTGAATGATAAACAACCAAGCATGCATTTTCACCCTACAACATTTTATGATCTTTATTTTTGATAAATTATTAATGTGAATCCAAATGTAATTTTTTTTTTTATATTTTTAAAATGTTTGAGATACTTTACAACTTATATAAATATGTTTATTAATTTAGTACAATGCCTTTTTCTATTTTTTGGCGTATTGTAATTGAAACACACAAGGTTGTGTGGGATAATGGCCATAAATTTTGCATCAAAATGTTGGATGAAAAGAGGAAAAATTCTCATTATGGGATTATTGTAGTATTATAAGTCACTAATTTACTTCTAGTAGTGACATGCATCCACAATTATATGAAAATGGATAGTATGGGTATTTGGATGACATACTTTAGTTTGAATTTAAATCCTTAAAATTGGTTATGTTCAACATCAAATGATACATGCTACGAATGAATGGACATGATCCTAATAAAACTATTAGTCAACATGATAATGAATTTACCATGGTTAATACATGGTCATTGGAGCTAGGAATAGATCACTATGCTCTTCCATGCCTATGCAAACATGTATTTTACTCAGAGGTTCTAGGTAGAGGGGGTTGGTAATTTGTTTTTAGATATTATCTAAGAGGAAGGCCGAGAAAGTATATTGTAGGAGAATAATATGATCATATTGAATAAGAATATGATATAGAGGAGAAGGATGTAGCATATGTGTCACTGAAAGAATTTGAACAAGTTGAACCAACTGTAGGAGACAATGTCATTCTTGATGACGATTTCAATGAAAATATGATAAAAAATGGCACTCATGATGATGTTGATATCATCAATCCTTTCAACATAAATTTTGAACCGAATGATATAGATGTTGAGTTGGATGAATGAGAATATTAATGATATTGAAATGTTGAAATGTACAAGGTGTGTAACTATAGAGTATATTATTCTTGAAACAAGGAGAAACTCATTTACGATTACACCATCATCTCCAATTGTAACTTTAGTTCATCTAGAATTTTTTAAGGTTTTCCATTTACCAATTAGTGTAAATTATGCTCTAATTAATTGATCCTGCACCGTGAATGGGGCCAACATTGAAATATTTGTGGTTTGTGCTTCTATGCACTAAAATTTGACATAGTTATAGTATATGCATGCATTGCCAATATGGGAGGATTTAAATAATCAAATATGAATCTCAAAACAATTGACTTGTTCTATTTCATTTTCCTTAAATATTTGTTTCCTTATTTCATATGATCGATTCTTCTAATGTTTATTTCAAATATTTTATAGTATATAAATTGGGTACTGGGGAATTGAGGGTGTTGTGGGGGAGGGAGGGGAGGGAGGGGGAGGTGGAGGGGCCATATGAGCCTCCACCTTCACATGGTTGGCCTTGTATGATAGAGACTACATTATTTTTGAAACCAAGGGAATCTCATTCAAGTTTATACCACATCTCAATTTTTATATTGTTATCTGTAACTTTAGTGAGACACCCATTTGTCATTATAATGATGAAACTTCATAGAAATAATAACAAATGATCATCAAAAATTGGCGAGTCAATTTTTAGTATTGAGAATATAGGTATGGAGGAGAAATCAACCACCAACTACAATAATGGATAATAACCCCAAGGGACTAAAAAATATTTAAACCTATGTCTTGTCTCTTCTTAGTTGAAAATATATCTTGGGTTGATGGTTTAATTGATCAGCCTAAATTTTTGGGAATAATCCCTAAAACTAATATCCACTCCTCATAATTTCTAACCCATAATTCCACTTGAGCACTCTAACCCTATAATGTTAGTAACATATGGCCTCTAATCACTTAATAATTCCCCACACCCCTATCTCACATAATACACAATATAACTCTGATAACCTTTGAAACCATAAACCCCAAACCCTGTATAACCTAATATAACATTTAACCCGCATATTACTTTATTCTTATAATCACTTGTCACAATAACACTTGATCATTAAACCATCCAATATATATGTGTGTGTGTGTGTGTGTGTGTCCTCTAATCCCAATAACTACTAAGACCCATAACTCATTCCAATGTAGAATGTTTATAGTCCCTATCCACTTTATTTATTATTAAATATAATTAGTAACAACCATTTTATAACAGCTAATCCCTTACAACCTAACATATAGGCTATAACATATAAACCATATAATTTATGTCACATATAAAACTAAACTCCTAGCCTTTAAAATATAAGTATAATACACAATTTTAATCAATAATAAAGCTCACATCAATATATCCCATTATTAGTAACTCACAACACTTATAATCCATAAATGTATCATCCTTATCCCTATATAAATCGAGAAACATAACCAAAATATCTATATCATATTATCATTACAATTCATACTACATATAATGCTTGAGATCACTAACACTTATAATCAGTAATCTATGTATTCCATATAGTCCTTACTAATAAAATATTTTAAATTTAATGCTGATAATACTTAACAACTGAAACTAAATATTATATCCCTTAATATTTATACATCTAATATAATCCTTAACTTTGACATAATCATAAGCATAAAATACAAGAGATATAAATCAAACTTTATAACCTCGAATCTGAACAATTATCTAATAATAAATAAAGACTAATCCCTATGGCAAGTAGCTTAGACTTTCCATAATCCCTACAGCCCCATCCTTACATATTTATAGCCTTTAAACCTTATATACCATATCACCCTAACCACTACAAATAACCTTGAAGTCTAATAATAATTACCACATAAACCTTTTAATAAATAAAATATATATAACCCATTAAATCTATAGTCTCTACACCTCCCCTTCCCCATTATTCCTACCCATTGTATCTCCTAATATAATTCAATTCGGGATAACTTCTTAATTATAAAAATAAAAAAATAATAATTTATTTAAAATAAAATCACAATTTTATTTAAATTTAAAATATAAGTTGCTAGAAAAGAATGATACGAAGGAAAGGATTCCCATAACAATTTTTTCTTCCCTAGTATATTATGGATAAAAAAGAAAAAATTGGGATTCAACTATTCCTCTAAAAGAGACTCAATAACACACAAACATCATAGCATGTCATAGCATGAGGATATTTTAACACAATCCTCCTCTATTGAGAGAAGAAAGGAGGTAATTTAGTTAGAGGTCCTTCCAATGAAAGAATGGAATACCTAGTAAGTGAATGGGATATTTTTTATATATTGTGAAAAAAATACACATGGTCCAATAGATGGAGTGGAGAAAGATATATTGCCACAAAGTTGTACTAGTTCTTTCTACACAATAACGGGCTAACAAAAGAAATAAACTCCATTTCTTCAATCCTAGAACAAGGAGATACATACCATAGGCTAATATAATTTGAGATAGATCCCCGGGAAAGCTTGGGCCTAATATTATATAATAAAACCTAGGATGGATAATGGAAGAAGGGGTATATGTTTTAATAAAGTAGGTTTGGATGATTTTTCAAACATGATCCCCCTCCTATGTGTGAGACAAAGTTTAGGGATATCAGGTAAGCTCTTCACTTTGGGAAAAAGGTAAATATAAACTCCTAGCTAAGAAAAAATAATTATTTGATATAAAAATTGGAAAGACACGAAGGTATGATTGGAAGTGACCCTTTGGAGGATTGACATATTTAAAAGGAAAATGAATTAATTAAGTAAAAGGATTCACTCAAAGAGAAAAGGGGAGGATTATTGGAGATTAAATTCATGAATCACATCGACGAAAGTTGGTGATAATAACAAAACTTTCTTCCACAAGCAGGAAAAGGCTTGGCAAATAAGAAATTGACTAATATAAATAACCTTGAAAGATAAATGTAAAAATATTATTGGTTTTTTTTATAAAACAAGAAGATTTCCTACACTTTCAATATCTTTTTACTGAACATAAATAAATTGGTCCAAGAGAGCAATGGAGTTCCTTTCATGTGTACCAAAAATTATTCCAGACTACGAAAACCAGTAGATAATCAAGGCAACAGAGGAAGATGAAGTAATTGAGGAAATCTAATCCCTAGATCTTGACAGAGCCTGAGGACGAAATGCCTTTACAATAAGATTCTATAGATCTTAAATGCTGATAAAAAATGATGTTATGTGAATGGTAAATAGGACCAAAAATATGGTTAAATTGGGTGGAAGTAAAAGCTCTTCCTTCGTAGAACTGATCCTTTAAGAATCAAAGCTAAACTTCTCTTGCTTTAGACCCATATCTCTTTGAAATGTATCATATAAAATCCCCACTAAAATAATAGAAATATATTGAATAATATATTGCCAAAAATAATTTCATAACAATGAGGTTTGATGAAACAACATCAAATATTAGACAATGTTATTCTAGTGTAGGACGTAATATACTGCAACAAAGAGAGGGGAAATTATTATTATGAACTGGGATATGGGAATGCATTTTATGAAGTGATGAATTCATTCTTATTTTCAACTATGGGAAAATTGGGATTTAACACTGAATTCATCATGTGGATAAAGGCTGGTCTAGGTGCCCTTTGGATAGCACCATTAGTAATTGCCAAACATAATCTATTATTTGTGACCACCAATGTAACATACCTCCCTTAATAATAAATAATAAATAATAAGAACTAATAAAATAATACAAAAAATATAATAATATGAATAATAGTAAATAAACCACTTAATAATAATAAATAATAATAACTATATAAAATAATAATACAAAATAATAGTAATAATAAAAATAATGAATAATAATAAATAAATTCATAATAAAATAATAAATTAATAAAAAGTAACAAAAATAAAATATAATAACCAAAATGACAAATAAATATAAAAATAAATAAAATAAGAAAATTATCAAAATTAGCATGCCGACACATGGAGGGTGGGCATGTGGCATGCAGACACATGGAGGTGTGCATGTGGTTTCCCATCCAATGTTTTTTCTATTTAAGGAATGATGAGGAGGATGGAAGGGGGATCCTTCTGATGTTTTGTCTTCATTCTCTTGGGAGAGTATTGAGATTGAGGGCTCGGGGGTGGCTAGTTGTGGCAGAATCCTGCACAATTGAGCCTACGGTTGGGAGGAGAGTCGCCCCCAAATCTGTGGTCACTTCATAGCGGCAGGTATAATTTAACTAAAGAATAGTTTTCCTTTTTACATTAATTTTAGTTTTACTTGTGCTGTTACATATGGTATCAGAGCTGGTTTAATCGTTAGGGCCTAAGGGCATCCGGAATTATACTTGTTGGAAATTTTAACCTGAATTGTGTTAAAGTACAGGAACCACCAAGGGACGAGTTGATATGCTCCAATGCGTTCTGCTTGTCGCTGTTCCAGATACTCCCTTTATTTCTGTTGTGTTTATTTAAATTTAGTGTAATTTATTTTCAATGTAGACTTCTTATTCTCATGTACTCTGTATTTTTTTTAATTAGTTTGCGCAGTTCTTGTCGTGAAATTTTTGCGCATGTTTCCTTTAGTATGCATTCGGATAATTTGTTTACCTTGTGTGTTTTAAACTTTTGCCCACGACTCAGAAGAATCTCCGTTCAGTTTCACTCTTCTTATAAATACCCGCCGATTAGCGTAGGAGAAATTTTGACCTGTATATTATTTTGATCGGGTAGAAGTTAGTTAATCAAACTCCGTAATTGTAGTGGATCTTATGAACCTGTTTATCTGCGCATGTGGAAATGAAATTGCTTCATGTTGAGAATTTCATAGTTCATTTTCACAATGCGTTTAGGGCATTCTAAGCTTCTTTCATTTGAATCGTTACTTTGTTCTGTATTTCAGATTGCAAGTAATTCTGTGCATGCTATTTTCTTTTGTTTGTGTGAAGCTTGTTCGTTTGTAGAAATAATTTACTCGCAAAGATCTCGCTTACCAGTTGAGTGACTTTCGGACTGTAGTGATCGTTCTTTTCTATACACACGGTTCATTAAATCATTGCCTTTTAACGTAGTGCAGTATTCTCGACTTCTTTTCTCTGTAATATGGGAAATTACTGAAAGTATATTGATGCTTACAATTTTGATCAACCTTTTGCCTTAGTTTATAGAGAAATGTAGTTTCTTCTCAGGGGTTCAAAATATATTATGACCTCGATTGTGTTTAAACGCTAACCCACAACGAGTTATTTTTCTGAATACAGTTCTCTTTTATTCATTTTTCCATGGTTAGCTATTATAATTTATGGGTAATTTAATGGTTAAATGATAGTGTGGCTTCCCTTGATTTCTCCTTGGTTAAACTGTAATTTAATTCGGAATATTGTTACTGTAAAGGATTTCATTCACGTTTATATTGCTTCCTTACCTTACAGGATTATGTTCAAGATTATACTGTTGTATTACCTTACATGATTGCATTCAAGTTTATACTGTTATATTACCTTAGAGGATTACATTCAAGATTAACTATATAAGGTTTATACCAAGATTGTTGCCACGACTGTCACCATTGGTTGGAAAAATTAATCTGGTGTATCGCCGTTCAAATGTTTTATTAGTTGGTTATGATCTCTTGAATAAATTCATGCAATTTTCCTCATGCGCAACTGTTATTCGATTTATTTTTTTTATTTTTTTATTACATCACAGTTTCCTGTACTAGGACAAGTGGAATTTACACAGCACGGTCCTTTTGTCATCTTTAATTTCGTTTCCAGAGAGAACGCTTCACGCGGCAGTCTACCGCCATGCATTGTCACGCGTCGCCCTGCCTGGGCAGCAGCAAATTTATGTAGACTGCCATGCATTGTCACGCGTCGCCCTGCCTGGGTAGCAACAAATTTATACAACATAAGATATACAACATTATTTTATTTATTGATTGAAGAATTTGGTTGAGTATCCATAATATATTTGGTTGTCATTGTGATTATTAATCCTGTATAAAAGAAAACGTCAGGAGATTAGTTGAGCGCAGTAGCTTGTAGTTAAAAAAAAAAAACTGTGTTATTCTAAGGCTTTATATGTCAGACTTTTGGGTAAACACGCCTTCTCCACCAGTTGTAAGGTTGCTGCATATGATGACTTTTACAAAAATTAGAACACGTTGAATCCTTCCATCATCTGCAACTGCTTTTTCTGCAAACTTGTTTCATCCAGTTTGCAAAAAAGAGTTTCAGGATCTGTACTCCATGGGTTAATATAATTAATTTTGAAAGGCGTGGATGTCTTACTATAAATTCTATTATAGAACAGAATGTTTAGTGTTTTTTATTTGTTTATAAAGTGTATAATTTTAATATTTTAATTCATGAAATGTATATTTTGCAATTTTGATGTGTTAGGTTTAATGTTTGGAGTGTTGTGAATTATAAGTCGATCGAGATTATTCAAGTTTTTGGGTTGGTTATTTTTATGAATATCATTATGTGTCGCTCGTCATCTTTGTTTGGTGTCTTTTTTGCCGGGTTAAGGATGAAAATTTTCGAAGATTATTTTCATTTGTTTTCTTTGTTGGCCTTTAGGTCAAAGGATTTCTTTGAGATGTACGTAGTCATTAAATTACATTTACCTGATTCAGTTATATTCATTAAATTATATTAACCTCATTCAGTTATGTTATTATATTCACTAATTCATATAAAGCCCTGATTCAGTTATATTAACCTGATTGTCTTGATTATGGGAATTATAACTTTCAATTTGAATCAAGGTAAATGGCATCATCCAGTTAATTTCAACTATTAAATTAACTATTTTGACTTACCTCTCGATGACGCGAAAAGTAAAAAAGTCATCTATACTTGCTGGAACTAGACTACACTAATTTTTTTCTCCAATACAAATCGTGCGTCTGGGATGTGAAGTCATTGATATGGGGTTGGTTCCACTATTAAAAAGATTTTTCTAGACTCGTCATCATCGGTAGTCGTATAGTCATCGGTAGTCTTTTTATACGAATTTCTTTTGTTCCTTTTCAATCTGGTTTAATGGCTCTAATTTCTCTAAAATCCAGCAAATCAAGGGACCTCTTCAGTAGAGCATGGTAGAGAAGTTTCTCATGAAAGATAATGAATTACCTAATATTTATTTTCTCAACTTGTTACTCCATTTCCCTACTGTTTGTGTGTACTTAATTTAATGTCTACTATTTGTGTGTACTTAATTTAATGTATCTGGTTATATACTTTGTGAAAATGTATGTGGTATCTGTTTTGTGTACTGCAATTCCGTTTTTAGAGCTTTTTTTCTTCTTCTAGGGAGACCAACTTTTTCTGCAAATCTTCAATTTCCCTCTGAAGCTTTTGACGTTTTCTGATCTCATCTTGTAATTCTGCTTCAATTTTAATGTTTTCTTTCTGGAAAGCATCAATGCCTTTTGAAGATTCTTTCTGTATAAGTTTTAAATCAGTCTGGGATTCTAATAATAAGACCATCTCAAGATTACATAAAATACACAAACTTTCTCTTGATTTACACAAAAAACTGCACTGCTCAATACTCCACTCAAAAAAAAGTAAACCCTCGAGATGCTTATTTCTAAAAGCCGGAAATCTTGTTTTGAATACAGTAGTGTTGTCTGTGTTGATCCAACGTATTTAATGAAAATATTGAATAAGAGTAGATGTTTAGTTCGTTGTGTGTCTTCCATTTGCAGACTTCAACAGTGAGCTGGTGCCCATGCTAGTAAGGCCTGCCCTCTCTTCAAAGCATGCAAGGCTGATTAATGAGATTTTACCATTTTCCCTATCCTCTCAAACGTATTTGTTGGATCCTTTTGGGAGGGTGATTTCGAAAGTACACTAAGTAATCGGAACCATTTCGAACAAAATATTGCTAACGGATAGACTCTGATGATCAAATTTCGTATGCAAACAACCCAAAGTTGTGCCTAATATGTATGGATTTTTATTTAATCGCCAGTTTCCCATATCAGAAAACAAAATCAAAATAAAGGCTCTTGTCACTTTCATATTCAAAGATTAAGGGACAATGTTTGCGTTGAGATCCCCATTAAGGTAAGAATATGCACCATGGCATTGTCTATTCAACTAATTATTGCAAAAAAAATATGTTTATTTATCAGACATCTATCTGTGGTTAATAAGGTATTGCTATTATTTTTATAATATAGCCGAGTGGCATAAATTAAGGGTCACTACAATTTACGATTCCAATGTGTTCATATTGTTGAACTCCAACAGTGCACCATGACTCGATCAATAGCATAAAGAGTCAAATTATGTACCTTGACTTGCAAAATTGGAGTCAAAGGGACAAGAGTTGGAGATGATGAATATACTGTTAATAGACATAACGACGGAACATTATGCAAATCAATAAGTGAGGCGGGAAATCAAAATATTAAGATTATTTATGCACCCTCATATCATATTATACGTCTCTATGAGGTTATAGAAACTCCATCAGATATATATGTTGTGATGGAATATGTAAAGTTTGGGGAGCTCTTTGATTATATTGTTGAGAAAGGTCGAGGCCCGATGCTTTTTCCAGTAGATTATATCAGGCGTGGAGTATTGCCACAGAAATATGATTGTTCATCGTGATCTTAAGCCCGAAAACTTATTGCTAGATTCCAAATGCAATGTTAAGATTGCAGACTTTGGGCTTAGTAATGTTATGCGATGGACATTTTCTTAAAACAAGTTGCGGCAGTCCAAATCATGCTGCCCCCGAGGTAATATCAGGTAAATTATATGCAGGGCCAGAGGTAGAATTGACCCCCTTGCATCAAATGAGGTTATTCATATATAAAAAAATACACCGTGCTCAAATATGGTGTTAAATGACTGCAGGAAACAGAGCAGATGCAATTTGTCATGAACGTGTTGTATTGCAATATTAGGTAGTTAATAGAGGCATTGTTAGGATGCGTAGTTAAAAAGATACCATCTTATGGTTTTGGGCCTTGGCTATTGAGTTAGGTGCCTAATAAATCTTACCTGTAGACTTTACAGTGTTCTATAGCACAGGGCTATCAATACTATATTTTCTATTGACATGAAACAACTAAAGGAGTTCCTATGAGCCGAATGGAGCCAAAAGCTGCAATGCAAGAGAGCCATTACAGGAAGTTGGAGGCTGACAATTTTCCTCTAAGGCCTATTAATCTTCAAGGCTGCTTCAAGACCTCATAGCGTTGCCTCTTCCGGTCACCTTTCAGTCACTGGTGTGATTTTGATAATTTTCTGAGGCTGATCATTGATTTATGTAGAGAACTTGAGGTATGTTTGTATTGCAGGAGGATCATCTTCAAAAGAATTTTGTTGACATATCTGACAAGTGTCTTCATGCCCTTGAGGCTCTCTGGTGTGCATTTTCTAAACCCTTACCTTTTTTTTCAGTCAACTAATATTGCACAGCAGTGGTTGAATACAGTGGCCATTTAAACTTATCTAGTATATCAGAGAATTATTAAACTCCTTGAGGTATTATTTGTCTTGCTCATAAGTCCTTTATTTACTGGCATAAGCATTTTAGAATCTGAAGCTCATCACTGGCACAACATACTTCCTCTGTTCTCCCTCTAATCCAAACAGAGAAAGAAATAAGCAAATCTGAAATATTTTGACTATTTAACATAAGAAATTTGCTCACTGCTGTCGTAAAATTATTGACATAAAGCATATCAGAATTCTTGTTTTTAGTAGCTTGTCACCAAGGACTAATCAAATTGCTTACAGTTTATAGTTCAGCTTGAAAGATCTCTTCAGAAATTGGCCATCTAGGTGTCCCTAATTTTGCACTAAGGCTGAAAGCCTTTTTGTTTTATTGGCATTAAAAGTGTTAAGTAACTAAGGGACTTGTTAATTTAAATGAACATATCTTTTTTTTTGGCATCTTTTCAGTGGTATATCTTGAAGGTTCCTAGCTGTATAAGAGAATTTATATGCTTGCTGAGCAATCACTGTTTGCATTAGATAAGAGATATATTGTTGGACAAGTTTGGTATAATCCTAACACATTATTGAAAGATAACTTTATATTGGCACTTAAGGAGATTTGAAGGTCTTCTTGATTATGTTAGACATCTCCTAAGTTGAATGATCATTGGGATTTTCTTACTTGAATAAGAAACATTGGTTGCATTTTCTATTATCATTGTTATCGTTAGCACCTTGGCAAAGCATTTGTCGTGTTTGCCATGTCTTGGAAAGTTAAGGGCATTGAGTAATCTTGTTACATTGCATAAAAAAAAATCATTGGCTAATTGTTTGAAAGGATAAGCGCTCGAGTTATCATTTGACTTATGGTTCATATATTAAGTGGATATCTATTTTCTGAATTCTAAGTTAGAGCATTATTGTGGAGAGCATTCATCTCATGGCAATTTTATCTTGTGGTTATCCTCCTATTCTTATAATTGATATCGTCTCTTGAATAAATTCTATGGCTTAGTTTTCTTCTGATGGAATTCCACTTCCCAAATCTGTTGATGGATTCTCTTATAGTGGGTTTTGAAGAAGTTGGTTTTACTGGGATAAAGATGCTTCTTGATGTCAGACAAAGAGGTCTTGACGGTATATCATTTGGAGTTATGGCTCGAGCAAAGCCTAATGAGGCGGTGGAAAAAGAAATTTGGGTTGAGAAGAGCTTCAACGTAGCATATCCATGCTTTTTTTTGGCTACTCAAGTTTTAAATTGGTGGTTCATAAATTACGTTGTATTCATGAACCAACATCTCATCC
>APFE030951711.1:152931-163720 GCA_000404065.3 Pinus taeda | reverse complement strand
ACATCCCTCCCTTAATAATAAATAATAAATAATAAGAATTAATAAAAATAATACAAAAAAATAATAATTAATAATAAATAAATAATAATGATAATGAATAATAGTAAATAAACCACTTAATAAATAATAAATAATAAAAATAATACAAAATAATAGGTAATAATAAAAATAATGAATAATAAATAAATCATAATAAAATAATAAATAAATAAATAGTAATAAAAATAAAAAATAGTAATAACCAAAAATAACAAATAAAAATAAATAAAATAGAAAATTATAAAAAATTAGCATATGGAGGGTGGACATGTGGCATGCAGACACATGGAGGTGTGCATGTGGTTTCCCATCCAATGTTTTTTCTATTTAAGGAATGATGAGGAGGATGGAAGGGGGGATCCTTCTAATGTTATGTCTTCATTCTCTTAGGAGAGTATTGAGACTTAGGAATACTGGCAGTAGTCGTTGATTGAGGGCTCGGGGGTGGCCAGTTGTGGCAGAATCCTGCACAATTGAGCCTACGGTTGGGAGGAGAGTCGTCCCCAAATCTATGGTCACTTCGCAGCGGCAGGTATAATTTCACTAAAGAATAGTTTTCCTTTTTACATTAATTTTAGTTTTACTTGTGCTGTTACAACCAAGGGTCTAAGGAAACAATGTCCTATTTCTACTCTTTTGTACATTTTTTTTGTTGAGAGCTTGAGTATAAATTTATAATAGGAATGAATGGAAGGTAACTTGATGGGTCTCAACATAAAAAAAATCAAGCAAGGGAATCGTTTACAATTTTCGGATGACACTCTCTTGTGTGGAGAAGCATAAAAATATATTGCAAAATGATTTAAAGTATCATTATCATCCTACTTGGATATATTCAGTGGCTTTGTAAATAAGAAGAAGATTCATTTGCAGGGGTGTAATTTTTTTGAATCGAATCTAAGAGAGATCTCCAACTTACATAAATTTCCTATCAAAATTCCATTGAAGTTTTTTAAGTATCTAGGAGACCCATTTAACTCAGAATTAAATATGAAAGATCGGGATGAAGTATTTTAAAAGTTTATAAAAAAATATATAATCATAGGGACCACAATGGACTAATATGGTGGGTCAAACAATACTAATAAATTATGTCGTATCCACTTGTTCTCTAGATAAATTCCTTAATAAAAACAAATACTTGGCAAGGGGGTAAACAACGATTTTTTTTTTCATCTTATTTGCTTGAACACTATTCTAACTTCCCATAATATATGGAGGACTAGTGATCAAATAAATAATAATAAATTATATAATATATATATATATTATATATATATATTATATATATATAAAATTAATCTTGTGTTAGGGGACACAATTATCTGACATCTCTTATATGACTCTAAGGAGTGGTGGAAACAAACCTTCCCACACAAATACTTTCACAAAAATACACTTGTTCGGGCAAAAAAAGAAGACTCAAAAAGCATGGGATCAAGGATATGGTAACCATGTAAAGACGTGGTTCCAATAATACTATAAAACCTAAGATGGTGGATTGATAATGGAGCACACATAAATATGTGGAAGGACAATATCTATTTAGATTGTTTATTGGGTGATCGAGAAGAAATCAATGAACATGTAAGTTGGATGAAGGAATGACACGTAAGACTAAAGTAAATTTAAGAATGGGAAACAAAAGGTGCATGGACAGGATGTAAATACCCATATTTTCTAATAGATATCCGGTTACAATGGGATAAATTGACCTTTTTACTAAATATGTTAATTCATATATTTGTAATGTTCAAAGATCAACACTCTTGGGAGATCAATCGTAAAAAACGGTATATTGTTAAAGGAAATGTGTTATTGGTGAAATGGCTACTACACCCCACACCTAATAGGTTGTGAAGGAAATGTGTTATTGGTGAAATGGATACTACACCCCACCCCTAATAGGTTGTGAAGGAAAATATGGTAGAAGGATGAGATCCCTAAAGATAATATTTTTTTGGGTGTTGGTTCAAGAGCCTCAAATTCAAAATGTTCTAATTACTCCCAAAACCTCTTCTATGACTCATAGGTCTAATCCTTCCCTCATATTTCCTTATAATTTACTGTTATTTGTTTCCATTAGGTTGCTTTAATCAAATCGTAAATAACAAAAGTGATTATTACGTTGTAAGGCGTTTCCCTTTGAAATGAATTGCCCCAGCTCCCGCTGTGTCCTATTGTTGATCGTGGATTTGTGGTGTTACATGATTGAATGAAGTTTGATCATTGATCCAAAACTAAAATAAAACTAAAATAAGTTATGAATAACAGAAAAACAATCAATGTAGAAGTGTGTTCCATCCATGGAGAAGCTTCTCGGTTCCTGCGACTCAAAGCTTGTTCTCATTTTGAAATCTCGGTTGATTTGGAAATCGCATTGGAGCACCCATATTTTCCCAGATCCTTTTGTGAAGAGCCCAATGGAAACGGCTAATACAAACAGATATCATAGGTTACTCGATTTACTTGTCTTTGTCATTCTATTTCTTAGTACTGGTAGAACAATTCGATCCCTTGTTGTAGGTTTTCCCACTCGCTCATTTGTGCCAGCGTAATTGCATATATTTTGTTGTTTGCTAACATCCCTTTTTTCTAATTATTGTCAAGATTATAAGAAATTTCTGTTATTCATCACTTTTGATCTATTAAAAAACATTGTTATGGGATCTAAATCTAAAGCAAATTTGCTCCTCTGTTTACAGATAAGAATCATATCGTGAATTTGTTTTTCTTCGGTTCCAAATTTTCTTTTACAAACTCACCCTCCAACTCTGTCCAGATTGAAAAGTTGAATTCTATTTTTCGTTTTTATATCTTTTAAAAGTACAGAACCAGTAGTCTAAAGATGCTAGTTTAATAAACTCATGCAAGAAAGAAACAAATATATATGTCCTTATATCAGTATCATTCTGAGAAATATATTTCTTTACAGTTCAATTCCATATGTAAATGAAAGTTAGAGTCATCATGAGAATAATGTAAAAGGGCGACTTGGGCTGTTATAAATGCAAGTTTTCAATAAACATGAATAGTTACAATAGAAACTGCAAAAGTGGAAAAACTTCTCTATGTTTATCCAAATAGGAACTAGCAAACTAGTTTAAATTAACCTAGTAAAGACTTGTTAACAATATTTTATTTGCAAGAAACCAAATGTAGATTCAATAAAATATAACACCCACTTACTGGAGTAGTTATCTCGCCCAGGGTATGTGGTAGTCAGGGTTTGCGACAGTTGGGGGTCGTTATGCCCAAACAGGGACTATGAACCATGGAAGAGTTCAAGGGTCCTTGGAACAGGGACACAAAAACAAACCTAGTTTGACCCCAAACAAAACCTTGTGAGGAATCAAACCATCACGTTTAATGTAATTTATAGAATCAGAGGGCGAGTTTGTAAAACAACATTTGGAACCGAAGAAAAACAAATTCACGATACCTACAACAGGCCTTAAGTTTTATAAACCAGAACCCTGTTTGAACGATTAAAGCGAAATGCAGTTATCGAAAGACAACATAGCTAGCATATAAATTTTTAAATTATAAACATAAATTTATGTGGGTTGAGGCCACCATTTCCCACTAAAAACTCATAAATTTAAGCAATACATTTTAGTTTGAACCCAGAAATTGGGTGAGCTTAACCAGAAGATCAAATATGAATGTTCTATTGACATATTAGAAAGAGTACAAAGCATGAGGCATGAATCTCATCGTTTTCAACAGGACATACATTTTGAACAAAGAAATATTTCAAAGTGCTACAACTTGAAACCCCGAAATTAAACTCCATGAAAACATGACTAGCTAGAGATACATATTCTTGTGCAACAGGAAGCTAAAGCTTGTGCTGAAATCAACGTGTTCATAAGCAAAACCTATCAGAACAAGAAACCTTTTCAAACCCTAATGATTCGAATTACAGAATGATGTCAACAAGCCAAGAAGCCATCATAATACAGTGTATTAAGGACCGGATAACACCCTAACCCCAAACCCTCCAGCCCAAGGGCATAAGACCAGGATGAGCTCTTACCCGACATTCCTTAAAGACCAATGCTGAAGGAGAAATTTTCCACCAGGAGCAGTAGAGAGAACCGGGACTGTGAACCGACATCCTACAAGGTATCATAGTCATAAAGATATGATTAATGCGATTGAAGTATGAACAGGCAAAAGCTGCGACAGAATGAAAGTAAGTAGGAAAAGCCTGAATGGTTAAAAAAACACAAGTATACCTGTTAATGGAGAGACCGATGCTAGACAGAAAGGCTAGGTCTGCAGAGCCCTTCGATGCATGAAGTGTAGAGGTTGAACCCGACGGAGCAGATGCTGGAAGAGCGGTAGGAGAGTAGCCTCCAACGGACGATTACCAAGCAATGAGTTTGAATCCCAAGCAAAATCGAGAAATGAATAACCTCGAAATCTTTTCACCATAGGATCACAAGGGTTAATCCATGTCGTCGAATTGGACGGGAGTTCCAAGGGGAGATAGAGTGGCCAGATGGATGAATCGAGCTAGGTATAGAATGGTCAAATGAGTTTAATGTCAAACAACAGTAGCTACATGCTATGCCATGTGCTGGCACCATGCGCAAACCATAATCGGAAAAGAGCTGCGAGCCACGTGGCTCACATGTCAAAAAATTAGTCCACCTCAGTTAATACAGTGTACCATACACATCAACACTTAGAACATATCCCAATCTATAATTAATGATGATTCGTGTAATATTTAGATAAGATATTTTGCGGTGGAACTGCCATGTCACACCACCATCTGTAACAAAGTAGTGCACCAAAACCAGTGGAAGCCTTGTATGTTCTATGGGAACCCAATAATGAATCGTTGTTCCTTCTTCAATCACAATGAGCTTGAATTCTACTCCTCCCCATGTCAAAACCATGGCCAACAGTGGCGTCTGTATCTCCAGAAAATTAATCCCATAGAATGGCATTTTGTATATTCTTCAAATAAACAAAACCAGAAGTTAAACCTTTGTTGTCTATATATATAGGTAAACTGGAAGCTTTGCAAGATAAAAGCTTCAAGTCCATGGATTTCAGAGAGGAGGACCAAAAAAATAGAAAAATCGTTATTATTTTTTCTATTAAATGATTGGTCAGATCAACAATTAAAGCATTACTCTGGTTCCATGTCTCATTTTAGGTTACATGAACGAAAATGATAATGTAGTGTTCCATGTGCAGAAACATGAATCTTAAAAATCTTAATCTCCAAATGTCGAGGCCCAAACTTATCTGATTTATTTTAACTTGAGCTGATATATAATTATTTTTGATAAAATTAAGTACGTTTCACTTTAGCGTCAAAACACTCTCAGTTTATATTCATTAATAACATTTTCCTTCAAAGTTTTCTGCGCTTTGTTTTTGTTTCCAAACCGTTTGAATTCTTGTTATAAAAGTTTTGGAAAATGTTTTCTATGTTTCAGTTCAGTCTCAAAATAGTTCGAGTTTGGTTAAAATTTATATTTTGTTTTTTTGTTTTTTTAATGAAGGGTAACAATTAATTATTATTAATTTATGTTAGCGAGGTAATGATGTTTACACATATTAATTATGATATTGGTTATGTGGTGTCTCTATTATTATCTTGTTCTATGATAACTATGATGCATTATTTTGTTCTTTCTTAATTATGATAACTATGATGCATTATCATGATATGCTTATTTTATTGTGTTGTAATGATTTACTAAGACTTTTGGTGGGTTCAATATTTCTTATTCTTCTTCTTGGTTGCCCATATATATCATTGGGGCTTAGGATGTGTGACATGTCCTCTTCATCAACAATGTTTGGGTTGTCTATTCCAAGGCTATTCCATCCACGAGGTTGTTTTCAATTGAATCATTAGGCTCTTTTATCTAATTAACATGACAAACATAACTAAATGTGAATGTGCCTCTCTCTAGACATTAAACATGGAGATTTGGATGTTGGCCGTTAACAGATATATCCATGGAGATTTACCTATTGGATGTCAAAAGATATATCCATGGAGATTTACATATTAGATGTCAATAGATATATCCACGTTTGATTGTCTTCATGATTTCATAGTTATATCTTTAAATTTATATCTATTGAAATGTCAAGAAATTTCAATAAAGACTTGCATACCTCCCTTTGCTTTTTCTGAGAATTCCAGATCATTGATTGAAATTTTAGCAGTATTGATGTAGTGATTAATGCTTATGAATATATAAATGAAATCTAGATTACCATAGAGTTTTTATTTAAAAGTAGTTCAATTCATTTCTTTGTGATTTATTGTTAACATTGATAACTATATAATATTAGAATTACTAGAAAAGTCCATATTGTTGAAAAAATGTAAGTTCATATAAATTTTGACTTATGGAAACATTGTCAATTGAGTTGTATTGTATGTTAAAATTTTAGGTTTAGATTTTTGTCACCATAGAGGTCGATGTAAATTCTTAGAATCAATTTATATAGGACTGGAATTCATGAAACCTACATCAAAACCCATTTAAAAAATTACAATACCTTCAAAAGGCTGAGTAGTTTTGATTAGGAAAAACAATAAAAATATAGTTTTCATATATTTCATTACAATATGTACTTACATACTTTAGAATCATAGACATTGTTGTGGAAGCATTAAGCATAGTTATTATCTAGGTTTGACCCATCCATTTCGTCAAACACATAAGCAACACATTGAGTCCAACTAAACATTGAGTTTCAATAAAAGAAATCATATTTTTATAATTGCTAATGGTTCATTTATTGATAATAACACAATTAAGTTAAAGAGAAGCAACTCAAACATATAAGTGAATAGGGAATTAAACTTTGAACTAAGCTTGCGATTATCCAAAGACATTCGCCTCACTTAGGACAAAATTCAATAATTATTAAGGGAACTTGTAATGTAAATAGATTTCTCCAACACCTTCCTTTTTTTTATAATAACCATTCATTCAATGTGAATATGGATATTAATACTTACTTTAGCAATTATGCATTATATCTCTATAATTCCTTAATCTATTTAATTACTTTGAGCTTCTCTTTTTTTTTAATAATAAATCATATATTATCCTAAATTAATTACTCACAATTTGCAAGGCATCATTCCTAATATGTAAGATTTAATCATAATTATTTGATTTTTTTTGTTGCATGAAACATTGTACTTCATTATTAGTAAGCATAACTTATTTATGTCTTCAAATTATTAATATGTATAGTAAAATACCTGTGAAAATCGTGGTAACAAGAATTTTTTCAAAATAGTTTTATTATACATTAGATACATAATTTTATTGAATAAATTATTTAAAATATATACAACTTTAATATTATTATGATATTTTAATTAAATATTATTCATTATTTATAAATTAAAAATAAATTAATATTCTATTTCACTTTATTTTATAATATTTTCTACTATATACACTAAAATATAAAACTATATTTATCACATACATTAAAACAAATTTAAAAATGACACACTTCAATTTTTACCCTAGTAATTACGGATAAATAAGAAAAATCCACTTGCCATTACAAATTACATAGCTAATAAAAAAACTTGCCCACGGGAAATATTTACATGCCATCTTTTCCACCAAGAAAAATAGGTTCAAATGCAATGTGATAAGAAACAATATAAGTTCTACTTAAACCATATAACGAGGTAATTTCATATAACAAGGTCATAGGAAATGCTTATATTTATTATTTATTGAGATGATTTTATAATATGCGGATGTAATCTCATTTTTTCGTTAAACATATTTGGTTATAATGTTAGCATTAACAAATTATTTTTATCTTGTTATTTAGAAATGGTAATTTTTAAAAAATTCACATAAAACAATTTGTTGTAATTGATCAAAATCATCGTTAAAATTAAAAAATAAAACATTTCCAAAAATAAAACATTTGGAAAAAGGACACGATTAAAAATAATATTTTGTAACCATATAGCCATACATGATTGCAAAGATATTCCAAAACATATTCATTGTTTTCCTCTAAATTTTTCTGACTAATTTTCTTCCTCCCCATTATTTAATCCTTGCATGTTTAGTTAAATGTCCCTTATGTTCTTCCATTATTTCCCCCTCTCACTTGGTTCCTTCTCCTTTCATTAATTCTCTTTCCCCTTCTTGTCGTTTGAAGTTTGTTCATTAGGTTTTTTTTAATAAAGTTTGCAAATTCTTAACCATGTGATCATGTTCTAATTCTTTCTGGTTGGTTTGTATGAAAATTTTAAAAAAACCCTTAAATTTTCAAGATTGTGTAACATTTTTAATGGATCCATTACCTTAAATCAATTTCACATTATGTTGGTGGGTGACATCAATTTTACGTTATGTCGATGGTTGATAAAATTAGTTAGGGATCTTTTACAATGAAAATTATGAGAGGCTAAGAGCTATCATGAACATCGCCTAAATACCTTTTTAGGCTCTATTATAGACATACTCATGGACCCAAAGCCACATGGATCCTTAAATTTCATTTTTTCAATATTTCTTTGATGTGTTAAATTGTTCTCGTCAAATTGTTAAGGTGATTAGTAATTTTAGATAATTATTAATGAGCTAGTAACTACCTATCATCTGTTGATGAGGTCATGGTAGTTACCAACTATCAAAATGAGTGGTAGATGGGTAATGGAAAAGGAGATATGTTTTGTTTTCTCATATTCAAAATACACATAACTGATACTTTCAGTTATAACTCATTATCATCCACCCTTGCTTTCAACAAGCTCCATTCACATGTCGCTCATCATGTCACCGCAGTTTCACAGTCAACGTCTTATAATTTGCAGTGAAGCTCATTTTCACCCATCTTAAACCAAAGTGATTTAGGGTTATTTACAATCAGTTATTTAATAGGCAATTGTGAAGGCTGATTTTTGTTTCTGATAGACTAGATGTGGGTGGTTGTAACTCACTAGACACTTTAAAATAATGAACACAAACATGTTCACATAAACAAAAACAACTATATGGATAATGGATAACCTCTACATGACATTACTATTATTTTCAAAATAGCGATATTCAGAATACACATAATTAATAATTTCAAGTATAACTCATTATCATCCACCCTTGCTTTCAATAGTTTGCATTCACATGTTGCTATTCTTCCACATGCTACTATTATTTACAAAATATCCATATTCAAAATACACATAACTAATACCTTCAACTACAACTCATTATCATCCACCCTTTCTTTCAACAATGTCCATTCACATGTCATTGTTCTTCCACAAACTATTATTATTTACAAAATATCCATTTTCAAAATACACATAGCTAACTATTGCAATTGTAACTCATTATCATCCACCCTTACTTTCAACAATGTCCATTCACATGTCACTATTCTTCCCCACTCTACGCCTTACCACTCTATGCCTTACAATGTTTCTTTTGCAACATAAGATACAAATACTAGTTATTATCTTTAAATGTTTCCTTGCTAAATTGGTCTATACTTTTGTAAATTAGCTTATCTAATGATTATGTCATTGCAGTTTGCAATTTCCTATTTTCCCAAGTCCTAGGGCAAATGATTATCAGTTACCAAATTGAATTCCACTTCGTATGTACTGGAAGAAGCTATCCTATACAACTATCAGAGAAAAGAATAAAATGTTAAGATTCATATGCGAACTTGGATACTTCTGACCATGACCAGAAAAATCAAAGTAGTTATTGTTTTGTTTTATTATCTTTTTTATATCATCCACGTTTTTATTTAGAACGAGATCATTCAATGATAGATAGGTAGTTTCATCCATTGTCATATTTTTTAAACATTAGTCTCTTAGTTGTAATTCTTTTCCATGTTCTTTGGACTGAATATGTCGATGACACTATTATATATCATTTTATAACTAACTGAAGAAAGTTATGTATAATGTTATTGGGAGATTGTTGATGAGGTTGAAGTATGTCCATTGTCCTGGGCTCTTTATGACATTTTTGATGACTATATAATATAGTTCGTACTATTTTTATGTAATTTGTTGGAGTAACATGTTATTTTATGTGCAATTCTTCCATCCAGGCAAGGCCAGGGCTCGTATGCACTTGCATTGATTACGTATGCTTAATAGATTTAATTTGGTGCCTTATGAATTATATGGAATTTTGTGTTTTTAATGTTGTAAGTTGTTATTTTTTATTTTCTTCCTTATATGTGGTTAATATTATTTATTCATTTCTGAGCATTGAATTTCAAATTTCAATTTAAATGATTTGGATTAATAGAGACTGTTAACCCATGGATCTACAAGAGGATTAAGAGATACCCACAAGAAATGTGCTAGTAGTTCTTTTAATTCAATTAAATTTTTTATCTTTCTTCAACATAATTGTGAATTAATTGTTAAATTTTACTATTACTCGACCTTGTTACATGATCATGAATATAATTGTTTTTGAGATTTGTGAATATTGAATATTTGTTTATCAAGTGAAGTGTAAATTGAAGGCATGACCAAAAATTCATAATGACCCTAATGAGTTCTAAATGTTGTTTTCGGAATGTCTTCAATCTTCATTTTGATTTGATGATATCCTGAACGAAGATCCTACTTGGTGAATTAAATTGATCCATGCAATTCATCGAGTGATTCATAAATGATAGGAATGGGGAACTTATCTTTAATAGTGAGCTTTTTGAGCTCCCTATAATCCGGACACATGCACCATGATCC